>QFEL01007041.1:0-17759 GCA_003316195.1 Neoboletus brunneissimus
TGTGGTCACGTCAAAGAATTTCTGAAAGACTCACAGCTACCCAGTTGATATCAGTTATTTAAGATCACGAGAGCGAAATGGGAACACATACAACTAGAATTGTGTATAAGATATTCATTCAACCGAGAGTTTAACAAGGATATAATCTAGAGAAAGCCTCACCCACAGAGGACCAGGTATGAAGGTGGTCCCAACTTGAAGTTCGGTGTACTCAGTCCTAATCAGCCACAATTCAGATAACTGAACATACCAAGTGAGAGAAGACTTGAAAATAAATCAATGTCAATACGAGATAATTGCGATTGAAACGGTGGTCGTACGTGATTGAAAGCAAGCCCCCATAACGGATCTAGACCGGGACATAAACCACAAGCATGACCAAGGGAGGCCTGATACATACGAGGATGAACATCGTAGAGACCCAGGTCCATCGTCTTTTCTATAACGTCGTCAATACCAGATCATTGTATATGAAACGCTTACTTACCCAGACATATTCTACCTAGTACAAAGTACCAGCCAGACAGCGTTTGCATCGAGCCAAAAAAATTCGACATAGATACCTCAGTTAAAAAAGTGAGGACTGATCGTGTTGACGTTATTCCGATGTCAACAGAGATAAATTCGTGACACACCATAATCGTACATGGCTGCAGTGACCACCGCAACTAGCAGGATTCGTGAGGTCAATCAACCACCCATTACAACTGCCAGTAGACACATACGAGATACATAGTTGTTAAACTGGAGACTCTCCAGGTCGGCCTGTATGCTTGTAGACATGGTCACGATTCACGGAATCAGCACTTGAGAGCGAACTCGAGGGTAGTAAGAGGACGAGCTGACGGCACGTCGAGGAAAGCAAACACTCAAGAACTGGCGATGACGGAGGGTATAAGATGGCGCGCCTTTCGCCCGGCTAGACATCAAGCTCCGCTCGTGATTGTTGTCGCTTCATTGAACTTGACGTGCGGGTGGTGACCTGTCAGTGAAACGGGCGTATTATCGCTTGACGACTCTACTGTTATAGTATGGTAGCCACACTGTGGCCGCCTTTGACAGCTACGGCTAGTAAGAAAAGGTGATTAAAGGGTCCTGGCTTGTTAGCTAGAGCTTTGGGGTCACAGTGGCATTTTTGCTCGGCTTCGTTTTAGTGGCAGCTGGTGTTGACCAAATTTTGATTAGTTTAAACGAGCGACGCACGCCTAGTAGGTGCTACCATATTCCGATGTTTCATCGAGTTCACACGAAAGGAACTCAGTGGCCGAATAACCGAGGCACCAGAGCAGAGGGTATTCAATATAACTATGATAACTGCATTAGACGCTCCTGGTCATCTTGATCGTCAGATGCGTTCAGGGAGGGACATTGCGGATACAATCCGATCAATCCTGATATAAAATTTCAAGAAGCTGCAATAGCTATAATACTTGGATTTCGCAGGATTCACTGTAATTCTTGTATTGGAATACCCCTGCCCGTATTTCCGCAGTGTCGATCACCTGAAACTCCTCTGTAGGGCATGCAATTTTTTACGATCGGGATAACTAGAGGTGTCTCGGTGCGTATCCTTTCAAGTTGGACTTCCCTTCACCAAGTATCGTAGGTACGGCGGGGTGCAAATGGAATGTCCATCGCTTACGCGATACGATCGACTGATCTCTACTGCCATTGGGGAGTGGTGCCATACTGTACCAGTGTTTACTTGATGCTCCTCGCAAGCTCTTTGCACGTATACGGTTGCCGACCAGCTGGGGTTAAAACCCATCGTAGAAATACGACGATCTCTAGAAGTCAAGTCAGGACTCGTTTCACTGACTCGATCGAGAATGTTGGCACGACTGATACACCATGGTTATGGAACCAGACAGCCAAGAAAAATACATTTCTCCAACAACGATACATGATCGACTATATCAGAACACTCTCATTCACTCCGGAGGCTGACTAGAAGAAGCTCAATATGTATGGTCCACAGGTGATAACAATTTACCGATATGCACGCACATCATTTTCAAGTTTACAAGTCCTTGGTAACTGTGGTGAAGCCAGAGCTAGCGGTGTACTGGAGGGTGCCGCCCTCCTCCTTAAGCGTGATTTGAATGTTTCCTCCACCTTCATAGCCGAGCTGCCGAAAAAGTATGTCAGCTGTGTCGAGTTGCTTACATCCCGTATACCTACTTGGTAATGAGGGTTCTTTCCGTCGCTGACACCAACGGCCCAGCTCTGGGGCACAGTGGACTTTTCGTCTGTGAGGATAATGGGGAGGTCGCGGCCCTCGATGAAGATGTAGCGGGTAGCGCTGCCATATTCCCCATTAGGCAAAAGTGTCGCTTGCTTGACGAACTGGTTGTTCAGGAAGGCGCCCCAAGTCATGACTATAGCGTTGGAACTGTTGAGTAGGTTTACAGGGAGGATTTGTGTGAACGGATGCTCCGACGATGCTCTCACACACCAGCTTTTATAATGCCAAAGGACCCTGGTGGGACCTGCACGAGTGACTTTTCTCGGTATGGTGTAGTACCGAAGCGTCGAGGTTCCGATCAACAATATTGTTCGTAAGAACGACTCCCAGTTCGCCGTTTGAAAACATCTTACAGCACCATTGTTCTGGAAGAAATACGGCAGCTGAGTAAAGCTTCGAATGAGTATACTAACCCCGCAGGGTACCTCGAATTCCACAAATGTGGTCGTTATTGAGTTGTGGTGCGCACGTTGTCTGCATTGCTGTACAATGAATGCGATCTGGAATGTTTTATTTTAGATTATCGCTAGCTGATTACAATAAGGAACTGTACCGGCGGGAGTCCTATTCTCCACCGGCATTTTCAGGGTACATACTGTAATTGAGGAGGTAGAGTTGGTCAATTCATATGAGCAAGCATGGAACGTCGACAAGGCGCAGTCATAGATACACGTTGCGTTACGGTGAAGAATAGTGAGGTTGCTGAGAAACGGGAATTGCGGTGACCTTCTACTTCTCCCCCTTATGAGACAGCGGGTGACATTTCCACCCGTACTGTGACAGGGGCTGTACTTTCTTGAACATATCGCCATCCGGGTGCCTTCGTCTGAGCAATCGTCATGACCTTGGTGTAGGTTGATTATAAATGAACCTTTGGGAGAATCCCCAGGGTACAGCGTGGCCTGGACTTACGACGAAGTGACTCACCATGATGAAAGAAATGTGAATGATTGGGTTGCATCAGTAGCCAAGGGTCAATCTATACTGAGTATGGTGCCCTAGCGACCACTGGCATCGCTAACGAGCTTGCCTTGCGCTACAGCTGAAGGTGAGCATTCGACAAAACACTAGTCAGCAATCATATAAACATATCTTGAAGGCTCACAGTGCGCCCCACAGTCAACTCACACACGTTCAAGTGCCATTGAATAGCTCAGACGACACACAGGTCATCCTAAAAACGAGGACTATTCAAAAGGGGGGGAATTACTTATTTGCGGTAACGCCTGTTTGCACAATACAACCAGAGACGCATACTGAAAAGAGGGCTCCCCAACAATCCCTTCACGCATGTTTCTCTGTCAGAGTGCGCGTGAGGCCTTCGACGTCGGCTTGCATCTTGGTAGGCTCTCCTGTCAGGTTTACAACACGTCCCAAAGAGAGGTCTTGGTGAAGGATACTAGTGTCATGTACAGCATGTCGTCAACCCGAGGCATGCAAGGGTGATGGACGACTGAAATCTGGGATCTTTCGTCACAAGAACGACAAAGATATGCTCGAGAATGTTATGGTGGGCACCTATCGAGGGGATTGGGGTTATGTCATTTCTAGAGCCACACCTGACATGTTGGGCAATTAGGTAGCAACGCCTCGCGCGAAGTTTGCGTCCTCGCCTTCTCAGCAGACAATAAATTCGCGTTGATGATATATTGGGCTTAGACGCGGAGGTACACTGCATAGGACGACGTGGATGTACACTGCGGGATTTCAGTATGGGTTCCGAGGTGCGATGGGGGGGGTAGACCATTCTTACCTATCAGTGAGGCGTAGAGACATGGTGGCCACTCTGCGTTCACCTAAAAGTTGTGAAGGAGGGGCCTATAGCCCAAATACTACATCATCACACTGACCCGCAGTTCTCGAAAGTAACGCGAACAGACATGTTGGTCGGACACCCTGCGTAGCCTGATTAGGTAGCTCGGCAACTACCGAGCAAGTCTCGTCCAGCAATCGCGCAGGGCAACACATAACCACTAGGCATGCGACTGTACCATCTTCTTACTCTTTCCTTCCCGCTTCTCGTATCGGCGTCCTTCGGGAACCAGGAAATATTATCACCGCCAGCCATGGCACAGGAGCATCTCCAGGACTCAGTATTCACCCCGTTAACGACCACGAAGCCTAGCCTGACGGACCTACTCACCATCGAGTCGTCAGCGAGCATCTACTTCTCTTACGCGCGGGAGACGGAGTTCTCGAAAGAATTCAGTGTTGTCGACAGCCAGTTAACATTGCTCGTCCCAACAAACAAGGCTGTTATGGCTCTTACACGGAAACCGTACGTACACACGTCTGTCATGTTTGCTTAAGTCGTTGACCTAGCGAATGCTGGATGGTCTGCATGACAATTTCAGACATCAAGGATCCGCTTCTGATGAGTCAGATATTGATATGTCGGAGGAGCAATTCGACAAACAGTCGAGGCGCAACGTCGAGCGCTGGGTTGCGGCACATATCATTCCTGTGAGGACGAGGTTGTGAAGTACGGCCACACCCACTCATGCAATTTCAGTTCCGTATCTCGTTATCCGATGCGCCAGTAACATATAGTACCTTGTTGGACGGCAAGTCTGTCACGTTCACTCCTGTCTCGGGCAAGAAGAACTCGCCCGATTGGTCAAAGGTCACCCTTGAAGATGGTGTACATATTATTGGGATGAAAGAGGTAAGGGACTGTCTGCACTTTGGTTCGCGAACTAACGTCGTCACAGGGGGGAAACGGCGTAATATACATGATTGATGGTACCATCAAACCTAACTGAGCATACCACTCAGGCAATTGGATCCCGTAGGATAACCAGATGTATAGTAACGTAACGGCCAACAACTTTGAATTTACATAGGACGCCCAGTTGACCATCGGGACTCGGTGCCTTTGTCAATGAGCAACCAAACTTCTGGTGATCCAATGAAGGATCCAACAGCAGGATGGTCCATTCCTTTGTTTGAAGGCGATGTCATTTCCTCGTAACGCTCTCGCTTGTCAGGTATCTGTTTCAATGGACTGTCCAACGTCCTGGCTTTCTGCATGTATCGACTTATGCTTGGCATGTGTTGCTTCCGACCAATTATATTACAAACGATACCAGGTTTTGCCGCTGGTAGATGGGTTGCTTCCGGACCTCCTTTGACTTGCGTTGATGCAGATATTTCAAACTAGGTCTGACCCGAACAGTGAGTACGTTCCACCTATGGCTTTCACGAGGATCAAAGGATTGAATACCAGTGGTTTGGGTAATTGTGGTGAAAATTACATGGGTTTCTTTAACACGCTATAAGAATTCATTGGTGCGACTGCCGTCTACTGTGTACATATACATTTATACAGTATCCTGCTCTCATGATCAACAACTTGATGCGGCAACAAGTGCCATGGGATACTTTATCTCCTTGGGGCTTACTCTCGACATGCTGGACCTTTGTTATGAAAATTCTGCGTCTCAGCACACAGAGTCAGCAGTCTTCTCGTCGTTGCCTCGTACAGACCCAATCGTACCGTCGAAGGTGCTGCACAAGTGATTTGCTCTGCGAGGTCCAGAATGCAAGGTTCCCCGCAACCGGTACAACTCCATCTGAGTGAGTCAGTATGAAACACAATTTACATAGTAATACAAATAGTAGTAATCGAACTGTCTCAAGGCGATCTTCAATTACCTTGTCTATGACCACTTACCCTGGCACCTGCCTCATGTTATTTAAAACGGGGAAATTTTGGAAACCGAGATCGTGTAAGGCTTTCAACTTCTCCTAGTCTTCGAATTGAGATAGGCGGTGTCCTTTACCTCGATAAAAATCAGGGCATGTCTAAGAGCGAGATCAAAGAGAGACTTGGAAACTTCTTAGATTCGCCGTATTCTCTCATCGGTGGTTCCAGAGTGGAGAGACCTCGTTCCATGCCATGGACTCTTACCGTGCGTTCATCAGAAGCTGTCACAAACAGATCAAATTTTTCCAAAGGGTCGCGCAATTCGGATGGAAGCTTACTTGATCTGATACTTGGTGTATCGATAGAACCAGCAGTGCGGAGTTCCCCGGGGCGATCGGGACGATGTTCTATTGGTATCATCTTGTACACATTTGTGTGGTATACCTTCAGATGCAACGGGTATCGGGTACGGTGAATGGGGGAAAGGTGTGTGATTCACCCGAGGGTGGACGTTGCAGAAGTATCTTGTGTACAAGAAGATGAAGTTTTGTGGGAGGAAATGGAAGGAACTTACCATGTAGAGAAGGACGAGAATCATAACAAACTCATGAAGAGCGTGTCGCAGATCACAAACATCTCGTCCATGATCTGCGTCATATCCAGGCTGGGACGAACCACACCCGCGAGAGAATGTCACGGGCGTCCAAGAGGATAACGACGTGTACCGAAGATATCGCATACTCCACCTTGAACCCCAACTTGCCAACTGTATATGAGGAGGCAACCTGGGCATTCTATTAGCATCCATGTCGAATGACACGAATGGGCGACTGGTGTGTTGAACTATTGTGTGGTTGGGCCAGAGGACGAATATAGAAAGATCGAGGAAAAGGAAATGTATCCTTTCTCCCTCATTGTCGCGAGGGTTCGGAAGTCTGGACAAGACCAGCACACTGACAATATATTCTCATCGTGGATATTCTGCTCGGGATGAAAGTAGGGAACCACTTCTTAGACTATGGTTATGAACAATTCAAACTTGCCTGCGTAGCTCTCGGCATGTTACCCCCCTTCGTCCTTGTGGTTGCCATCATGTGCACGGAACATTGTCCGCTATTCCATGACTAGCTAACAGTGTGGGTGCGCCGATGAGATGATGGTTTTAACTATTGGGCGAATATGAGTGCCATGTTTTCGGAATTGTTAGTACTCAACTTGTCCGCTCGAGGAGTATCATTTGTGACAACAACACCCAACAAGTTGAAACGTTGATCGGACCAACCTTTTTTTTCGACTCTCAAGTTAGTCTGCCTACGGGTATCGATATCAAACCTGATCATGAGGAAGACCAGTCCCGCTTGTCAATTCGACTATCGCGTCTTACAAGGACTAATGTCCCTCTTTTAAGTTTTGTCCATTCCATAGCCGCCCCTGTGGCTGATCTGCCAAGGGGCTCGGAGGGACTCAGAAAGGTCGACGTGCCTTTCCACCACTCCAATCACGGACCAGACCACTACGAACACGCTCTCCCACCTGTGTCTGTCGCTTTCCCTGTATACCTACTCGGTTGTGAGGTTCTGTCGTTATTTCGGTCTTACTTGGATCAATGTCATAGAATTCTACTATCAAGTCAGGAACAGGACACACTACATATTCCCTGGGTCATTCCCGGGTTGTTCTCGATTTTACTGAGCACCAAAATGGTAGGACATCGTGTTTCATCTTAAACTGCGCTGCTTCTATCACATTCCTCGATAGGCTATGATAACGCTTCATGACGCTCATCGGAATTCTCCCTGAATACACAGAAAATAGAAGTAGGGTTGTGGCCCCACTTCTTGTCCCCACATCTGCCGTATATTGGACGTGTCTGACCAGCTGATCCATGCTTCGTCCGGTGGAGACGCGGGGATCACGTCTTCCGACGCTGATGTCAATCGGTGTTCTAGCCCATTCCTACATCGGGAAAAATCTTGATCATCTGCCAAGGGTAGGATTGTTAGTATAACAGCACGAAAACCTTCTAATGGCAGACTGGACAACGGCGAGATTATGCCCTGGAAATACATTGTTCCTAGGTATATATTCATGGCATTTTCCGGACGAGTCCACGATGGGTGACGATCATTACCCGCGAGAAATTTGCGGGATACAAGCCCACGACTCCAGCGCAGGCTTCTGCCTGCATGCAACAAGGTTTTACCCTCGTGCTCAATGGCTTATTGGATCAAAGCTCCTAAAGATCCCGCTTTGTATTTCTCATGTTGAAGCGCTTGGGGTTGATTTCAGCTCGTCGTACTGGGCAACGCTCGATCACTGGTGAGTCTAGTGTTCCAACACTTTGGTCATGCTCAAGACGCAATAGGTAACAAATTCTGATGGAACATTCTTATGCGTTTTAATTCTGTAGAGCTGACATCGATCTCATTGATCATCCTGGATGCCGCTGTGGAGATCGGATTCATTTTGCTTGTTCCCGTGCACCACTCGAAGGAGGCGACGACTCCCTGATCAGAGTCTACAACGCAGCCGAAAGTTTGTCTACCCAACAGGGCTTGACGTATATATAACCATTCGATCCGAGCACAAAGTCCCAGTACGAAGTCTCTTTCAGGAGTCCACTGTAACTAATCCTGATCATACTTGCCATGGCTTTCAATGGTGATCCGCTAGGGTTCTATGGCAAACGTATTATTGAAGAGCATCATGCTGCCCTCCTCAAACACCTCCCACCGTTTAGGCCCGACCCTGACACACCTAATCCTTTCGACATCTCTGACGAGTTGCTGCGCTTCTTGCCTCTGCTGAAGGTTGGGATCCTTGGTGCTGGCGCCGGCGGTCTCTATACCGCATTGATTCTCGACTCTCTCGGCATCGAGTACGAAATCCTCGAGGCTTCAGACCGTAGTGGCGGTCGTCTCTCGACCTATAAATTCCCGAACGGGGGAAAGTACGACTATTATGTGCGCTCTTTCATCTTTCCCTTCGAATGATTCGACACTGATCGCATTTTGTGCTTCAGGAAGCGGGCGCCATGCGCTTCCCACTTCCGAAAAAGGATGCTCATGGACAGTTCAAGGATGGGACCATGAAGAGATTAGCGGAGTTGACCGAATACGGACCGCTGAATGAAGGTCAAGACCGCCTCAAGGATAAGCTTATACCTTACTACTACAGCGCTCGCGGAGGTTCCAATCCATGTTTTTACTACTTCAACAGTATTCTTCAACTGGTGTCCGCTGAACCCAAAGGGGCCTTCAATGCGCAAGCAATGAACGTGCACAATGATTACATTCAAGCAGGCGCCGATGCTATTAACAACGATATCACTAATCCGTTCGTCAGGATACTTATAAATGATATTGAAACTGGCGGGACGAGAGGTTGGGATGTGATGAAGGCAAACGATTCATACTCCGTTCGCGCATACATGGCGTCGAAATATCTCCCTAGCAACAACCTCAAACTTCCTCCACAGCATCTTCCCAACAACGTCATCAATTGGTGTGGGCTTCTCGGAGGCAGCAGCGGTGGGTATGACCGCGCATTGACGGAGTCGGTCTTCTCGTCGTTGTCATTCGCCAAAATTGGTGATACCGACTACGGAGACGTTGATTGGAAGTGTTTCGAGTAAGTTCCATCCCAGATGTCAGGTGCGGGTCAATCTAGCTGACCCGACTCAGGGGTGGGTCGGAGATGTTGTCGAAGAAGATGGAAGAATATATCCAAAAGAAGGGTGTTTCCATCCAATTCCAGAAGAGAGTCACAGCTGTCAGGCAAGGCAATATGGTTGTCTCACTCCCTAGAGGCTCCTTGAGGAACAAGCCTCCTAACGGGGTGGAAGAAACGCTTTCTGAATCTGTGGATCATGTGATCGAAGAAGACCAGGTCATAACTGACCCTTCGTCCAGGATACACCTCAGAGTCCCGTGTGTCACGGTTACAATAAACGGGGCTGAGACCAAGAACTATTCGCATGTCATATCCACCCTTCCTCTTCCTGTTCTTCGTACTGTCGACTTAAACGATGCGGGCCTGAATGTCATGCAGAAGAATGCCTTGCGTGCGCTAGACTATGGACCTTCGATCAAGATCGCTATTCTCTTCAAATCGAATTGGTGGACCACGAAATTAGGCATTGTTGGCGGTCAATCGTTCACAGATCTTCCCATTCGCACCATCGTCTACCCGTCTTATGGTGTCGACTCTGATACCCCATCCAAGGTGCTCATCGCTAGCTACTGCTGGACGAGTGACGCAGAGCGCCTTGGTGCTCTTGCCATCATGAAGAAGCAGGAAGAGCTCAAGGATCTTGTGCTTCGCAATCTCGCAGAGACGCATAGCCGTTTGAATCCTGATATTACGTATCAATATCTGAAGGATCAGTTCGTCGACATGAATGTGAAGGATTGGAATCGCGACGTATATGCAATGGGTCCGTCGTCCATTCCACTCCCCATCCTCGACTGACGGCTTTTCTCGATTAGGCGCATTCGCGTTCTTCTCCCCTGGCGAGTTTGAGGATCTGTATACTTCACTTAATGTTCCTGCAGCAGGCAATCGTTTGCACTTCGCGGGTGAGGCTGTGAGCACCCGTCATGCGTGAGTGACATTAGACCACAACGCGAATCAACCTTTAACGACCTTATTGTTTAGTTGGGTTGTCGGTGCACTCGACAGTGCCTGGAAAGCTGTCTACCAGTATCTCAAGGTTACCGGGCAGGATGAGAAGATAAAGAAGTTCAAGGAGATTTGGGGTGAGAATGTCGAGTGGACGGGCAAGTCAACGCTCGTGGATCCTGTTCAAGAGGGGGAGGCCGGGCCTGACTTGCTCGATGAACATCTTGGGCTAGTTAACAAGGCCATTCAGGGTGGTGTCATCCCGCTGCGCAAGTAGTTTCAGATTCTTTCGTGTATGATTCCTGTACAATTTGGGGTTCGTCGGACAAATGTACGTGTCCTGTGCAAGATGACGTACAGGGAAGGCTCGGAGCTTGATTTATATCCCAAATTCCAGCGTTTTTGGTCATTGAGATGAATGCAGTTCGTGGCAGGACCGAGATCATGCCACCACTAGGAAGCTTGATGTCCAACTTGAGCCTATGTATATTATCAGCTTCTGATGGGTGATAACTAGTAATCCTCAAAGTCACTGTTGCTAGCGGGGATTGAAATTGAAAGTTTGCTTGTGGGTTCAATGACGTATGGGTGCTTCCAACTTTCATCCTTTGCTATTTGGGCGAGGTCAACGAAAATTTACATAAAGTTGTACGCATTCTGCAGCGCACAAATGTAAATTCAGTTCCCCCAGCTCAGTGAACGGCCTTGCATTCACACCGGCATTTCTTGCCAGGCTTTTGAGTTCTCGGTGCGTACTACTTCAACTTCTTCCTTACTAATTCGAAGAAGCGGCTATCTGATTCGAGCTCCCGATGTATCTTCAGTTTCCATGCTATGACAACGGGTGGTTTAGGTCACACTTTGCGCTATTACGGGTAGTGACATGGCCACCTGGGAAACAATAATTACTCTTGGTGTAAACCCGATGGCCGGTGCCAATGATGACCATTACTTATCACTCCGAATCAACAGGAATTGGCGATACAACTGGGTTATAACCCACAACCCAGTGTTTCGTAACGTGCGGGGTATAGAAGGACATACATCTTCTGGGTTCCAAGCTGATCTGGATTCTGGACTGGAGGCCACCCAGAGGGGTCCCAGTTCTGGTCTCAAGCAGCCGGTTAAAGAACAACGCACACAGCAGCGGTGGATTTGTAAACAAGGTTCCTGCCAATGAGGTTCGGCCGCACTAATCTGGTATCCTCGTGGACTGTGAATTGCGCATCTTGTTGTGGCTGCGCCGAGAACAGATATCAAGGAAGCTGATGATTGTAGCTACGGGCGATGAGTACTGCTTCACAAATCGAGATCCCAACAGGACTGCGAATCCAAGCGCGGAGACGTCCACGAAAGGTAAGAAGTCGCTATGTGTCAGTTGCAGGCTCCCACACCAACCACATTGCTGGCTTATTCGACTCCCAACCTCATTTATCTCTCTCCTCCCGATTATCAAATATTGAATATCTTTGCCTCTAGGATCATGAACGCAGCCAACCGAACTCAAGGTATGGTGCCAATGGTGTATGTATATTCGTTACACTTGTAATTTATTTGGGAAAGTGCTGAACATGGTTGTAGAGCGAAAACCTTCACTATCAGAGGTGAGCTTGCAATGCCAGACCTCCTGATGCATGCGAGTCAGCTTTCTTTTAGACATCGAACTTCGCACTCAAGTGCGGCGCAAACTCTCGGTTGCGAGGCAATACTATGTCAGATTCTCTGTAGGCAATACCTCACAGTCGACGAACGGCGCCAAGGAGGAAAAGAATCATGTCTCATGGGATAAAATTTTCTATTTGTGGGTACACGTTCTTTGCACTATGCTAGAAAATTGAATATTGTCAGTGACGGGGACGACCGTTCCGTCTTCCTCATAAAGGTTTACCAGAAGCACCACATTGGAAAGGACAAACTGGTTGGAAGTCTCACTAATACCATCGGTGAGGCATTGGGAAAATTAAAGGATAGTGGTAGGAAGACAATCTGTATGAGATGTTCCACTGACGCGACCTGTTCGATCAAAGTGCTTGAAGAGACTTTTGCCAAGGACACCTCTGATGGGACTGATGGCTCAGGGATAACGATCAAGTTTGCATTAGCCGCTGAGCCACGTGGGGGTGTCAACGCAGACGAACGTCAAGCTACAGATGCTGTCACTAAGGCAACCGAAATGGCTGGCCCGCTCGGGTCCACGCCTGCAGTAGCCGGTCTCCTGAGTTCAGCGGTGGATACTGGGGCGGATGTTGTGACCGAGGTTCAGACATTCGAGACGATGTGGGATGTTCTGTTGCAGAGAATGGAGCTCTTTAACAAGATCGTGGCCAATGTTGCGCAGGTATTTGGTGTTCAGTGTATCGACTCCCTCACGGTCTGAATATGAGACAGATTCACCCGTATATGTCGCTCGCTTGGTCCGTTATATCGGCTGTGGACCAGGTCTGTCTGTTGCTCGATATTCATACTATCACTGATCACTGGAGATGTTTCATACAGGTGCTTGTAAACCAGAAAAATCGTGATGATCGGATCATTCGCTTAGCAGGCACGATGAGTGATGTGTTTGAATTTGTTCACGACGTGGAGCCCTTGAAGGGAATTGAGGCGCACATCAAGACTATCACAGCCCTGATCCAACAGGTGACGGAGTGTGGGTACTTCATTACTGAATATGCTAAACAAAAAAACTTCTGTTAGTCGTCGTTTGCTTCAGAATTCCCCAGTCTGATCTCCGTATCTAGGGATTCGGACAGCGAAATATACGCTGTCTGATATCGATACGATGATCACAGGATATGAGAACAAGTTTCAAGAGCTCAAGACTGCATTCTTGGAGGGAGTTACACTGCAGGCAGGTGTCATCGTTGTTCGTATGATGAATGCGGTGGAGCACATCGGTAGGTTCGAACTGTTGAGACTGTGGCCTGATGTTCATGGAACTGGAACACAGTGGAGTCGATCGACCTCAATGACATGCCATATGCGTCCGGTGCTAGGTATGTGCGGGAGAAGGGATGCCTGCCAGGGACACGCGAGTCCGTCATCAGAGAGCTCTGTGATAATCTCAACAATCCCAATGAGGATAGCCCAAGAATGTGTCTCCTGACCGGTGTGGCTGGATCAGGCAAGTCTGCAGTGGCTCACTCGATCGCTCGACTGTACGACGAGCAACAGCGGCTGGGCTCATCGTATTGCTTCGCCAGTAGTGATGTTGCAAGGCGGAATCCACGAAATCTTTTCAGCACAATCGCACGTGACCTCTCTGATCATGATCCCCAATACAAGTCTGCCTTGTGGAAGGTTGTGAAAGACAATAGAGCGCTACGTGCATCATCATCGCCATCAGAACAATTGGAGAAGCTCATCATAGAACCTAGCAAGCATCTCCATGCTATTGGTCCATTAGTCATTGTCATCGATGCCCTCGACGAAAGTGGCGATGAAGCCAGTCGGCGACAACTTCTAGATACGATCTCGCAACAGATAGCTGACTATAATCTCCCGATGAATCTTCGGTTCCTGATCACTGCTCGCCCGGAAAGTGACATCCTTGATATATTCCCTCCCAGTTCGCAAATTATCCATAAACATCTTGGGGATGTCCCCCCGGGCGAGGTCGATGAAGATATTGGAAAGCTTATCTACCATTCCCTCTCTCGCTATACCGAACTCGAGTCTTCCTGGCCGAACCAAGAATGGTGTCAGCTCCTTGTTCAATACTCCCAACATCTTTTTCAATGGGCGTCCACTGCCTGCAAGTTCATTCAAGGAGGTGCTAAGGGACTCCCCATACCAAAGCGATTTGGGATACTTGTGCAAGCGACCAACGCCATGGGCATCCACCCTTTGGACGAGCTATACCGCACCATCCTATGTCATCTCTTTACGTTACGTGATGCTCAAGAGTCGTTTCAAGAGGTGATGGCCGTTGTACTTGTGCTGAACGAGCCACTATCTCTTGCATCTCTTACTACTCTCTTCGGTGGTGACCTGGACATCCGAGATATAATACAACCCATGGGATCATTGTTAGATGGGGTCACCAAAGAGGAGAAGCCCATTCAGCCACTTCATACATCGTTTCGTGACTTCTTACTGGATGAAGCTCGCAGTTCAACCTTCCATGTCCAAATCCGACCCCAACATTCACTCTCCCTTGGCTATTCATTACTTGGATGCATGCGGAATATGCTCAAGTTTAACATCTGTGACCTCAGGGACTCTCAAGACCATAATGCTGCGATTGCTGATTTGCCAAGCCGAGTGAACAAGGCCATCCCCCCCTACCTGGCATACTCTTGCCAGTACTGGATGTGTCACCTGCAATATGCCAACTATACTCCAGACTTGTTGAATGAGGTCACACTCTTCTTTAAGAACTTCTTCCCCTACTGGCTTGAAGCCATCAGCCTTCTCTCCCTTTCCTCACCATCCATTCTACATGCCCTTGAGACCTGTACCATCCTTCAAAAATGGGCCAAGGTAAGGTTGACCTTGATGGCCAGTTGTCAATGCTGAGAAATGGTATTTGTAGGGTGAGGAGATTGCCATTCTAGCATCAGAGGCACTCCAATTCATTCAAGTGTTTGCTCCTGTCCTCAGAGAATCAACTCCCCACCTCTATCTATCAGCTATGCCCAAAACTTCCTCCAACTCTCCACTGTGTAAACTTTGGCTTGACTATCTCCACAAACATGTTTCAGTCACTTCAGGGCATCCAACTGGCTGGCCAGGAGGCATTCACACCATTCAAGGACACAAAGCTATGGTCTATGCTGTTGCCTATTCACCTGATGGCAGTCACATTGTCTCAGGCTCTGAGGACAACACCATTAAAGTTTGGGATGCAACCACTGGTCAGTTGATTGCAGGTCCATTCCAGGGGCATACAGACTGTGTCAACTCAGTTGCCTATTCACCTGATGGCTCTCATATTATCTCTGGCTCTAAGGACAACACCATTAGAGTTTGGAATGCAACCACTGGTCAGTTGGTGGCTATTAGGGGCCGTTTGTATATATTGTGTGCTTAGTTACCATTGGCACCTGGGCCATATTTTGTATATACACAAAATCAGCCAGTTACACATTGTAGGAGATCCTACCTTGCCTTTATAAATTATTTTAGCAAATGCCAGTTGGTATTGTTTAGTGGTGTAATCTTAAGGCATAAGGATCTTTAAATGTTGACAATGAGTATTTACAATGACTCATGTGACTCATGTGGTTACTCACAACAATGCCAAAACTGTGGTAAATAAAACTGCCTGGTGGTGGAGAATATTCCCCATTTGACAGCACTAGTTGTCAACCATTGAAAAAATTGGCCAAGATTTGCAAAAAGTCAAAGAGGTCAAAACAATGAACACAGGCCCCAAATTTGGGGGCTTTTCAGCCTGGGACAGGAATGTCCATGCTAGGAGATCTTTATATGTACAATATCTGTGAACAACTTATGTATTATTTTATCTGTTAACTCAAGTTATATGAGTGTAGGCATAGTATTATTACAATTGGACACTAAAGGCAAAAGGCAACCATCAAGATATAAATCATCACTTTTTCCAAAAACAGAAGCCAAATATTCTCAGCCAAAGCTGGAACTATTTGGATTATTTTGAACTTTAAGATATTTTTGAACATATATCATTCATTAGCAAAATACACCCCCACTGATTATAACTTAGTTAGTACTTTTACATCACTTTTTCCTCTTGTAATGGCATTGTGGCAATAAATAAATCAAATCACACAAGTAAATACTTTATCCTGAAATGGTGTCTAAGCAAAGCTTTTTATGAACTTTTAGCACTTTAATAGCTTGCTTGACTGGGCACTCATTTATCATTTTGTGTATTCTTTGAATAGACAATGTATAGCCAGACAGTGCTAAAAATGAACAAATAAATATGTAACAAAAGTGTAGCTAAGGTATAGTCCTATTAATCAAAAATGTACAACATTAGCATTTAGATTTTGTTTACACTGTCACCACTCAAAAATTTTGGCAATGTCCAAAAATGTAAGAAAAATGTGATTTAGTGGACACACAAACTCATGCCTCTTACATACCATGCCAAACATGACCAAATAAATGGCTGGGCATTATATAGGGAAGTGGATATATACAACAACAACAAGTGTATATTTTCCTACACTTTTGTATGCATTTTTACTACACATTTGCTAAACTTTGGCTACATATTGTAACTACACTTTAGTACACTTTTTTACTAACACCCTACTAAGTGTAGGAAATGTGGTACTTTTGTGCCATATTCTACTACACATTACAAAGTGGAGAAGGTGTGGTGCATTTTTGATTAGCAATAATATAGACAATGTGTAGCTTTGGTGTGCATTGTTGCTACACTTTTACTACCCTTGTCTACACTTTGGTGCACATTTTTGCTATACTTTACTATACTTTACAAACAAATTGTAACAAAAGTTCAGAAGGTATGTTGTATTTTTAATTCACAATAGTATAGACAATGTGTATCTTTGGTGTGTGTTGTTATTCCATTCTAACTACTCTTGTTTACATTTATTTTGTTTGAATGAAAGTCTATTCAATGTGCAATGATGACAACTTATGTGACCTTTTATTTACCATACTGATTGGCACTATATTGTCTTGAGCCTGCTAAGCATGATATTGTATATAGAATTCACTGCAATAATGGCACAACTTGGCAAAAATGGTAGTGGGACTATACTTGTATGACCATTAGACCCTAGCAGACTTTGAAACTTAACCTAATGGACTGCATCAACTATAATTACTTTTCTCAGAAGCAGCAGCTGTGCAATGTTACAACTCATCCTAGCCCCTATCCCTTTTTCGGCTTCGCCCCTGTCTCACACCTGTGAGAACCGACCACACACCCGTACCCCGCCCCTAGTCCTCGACCCTCCTCGCCTAGGGAGGCCGTCACTGTTCCTACATGAACCCCTTGCTTGGTCTCTTGACTAGACTTCACTCGGACCCTTCGTCTTCCGTCCTCACCCTACTCCGAGTTACCTCCTCCGCCCTACTCTCCGCCAATAGATCCGTTCCCGTGCCTATCCAGGAACGCCCTACTTCCCCGTCACCTTGGACCTTCTCCGGTCACATCTGGGGATCTTCCCCATCACCATCGTTTATCTATGCATCTGCCCAGGATCTCCCCCCTGGCGCCCTCGTACGCTTTTCCTTGTTCTTA
Organism: Neoboletus brunneissimus; assembly: GCA_003316195.1. Taxonomy (NCBI): domain Eukaryota; kingdom Fungi; phylum Basidiomycota; class Agaricomycetes; order Boletales; family Boletaceae; genus Neoboletus; species Neoboletus brunneissimus. Next base: position 17,716 of record QFEL01007041.1, read on the forward strand.
TTCACCTTGACATTCTTCATCTACCATACCGTTGGTGCTATCGG
>QFEL01007050.1:0-10383 GCA_003316195.1 Neoboletus brunneissimus
GTTGACAGCTAAATTCAAATGGTTGGACCGCTTTTGTGAACGCAGTACCTCGAGGCCTTTGTTTTTTTTGTTTACAGACAATATCAGTGCTTCCGCTGATCCCTGCTTCGGATCCAACAAGACATCGGAATGGTCTGTGGCAATGAACGACATGTTCCCAGCCGGCGCAGTCACATCGAGAAATTAAGGGCCATCGAGTAGACGGGCATTCAAGGCTACAGAAAAAAAAAAGGATGGTGTACTTTGAAAAGTGTGGCAGGGATCCTTGTTTTCCTTTTTTTGCTAGTCATGCTCGAATCACAGCTCTCAAAAGACCTGTAGGCTGTGGTAGAGTCGTCAAGCAATAACGTTACACGTTGGCTTTGCAGACCGGGCCGGCAAGGGTGTAAATCGTGACAATGTTGACCCATACGAGCCTGAGGCCAGGTGAAATGGTTCGTGTCACTGCCGGGGTCGGTGCGCGAACCATCGGACGAACCATGAAACTAGTACGACCACCGCCTGAACTTGCCCAGTATGTAACAATGCTCGGCTTGCCATTCTTGAGTGAAAAAAAAAACAAAAAAACAAGGTACACACCTGTGTAATAGTGAGCACCGCGAGAGTGTGCCCGACGCTACTGGTCAACGGCTCAGACGACGCACGTCATGCGCTCGGGGAGATTGACCCGTGGATTGCCTCCGAGATGACATCATCATCAGGCCTGATTAGCTGAAACTTGGTGGCGGGCTGGGGCACGACAATCTCCGCGATCACCTACACTTCAAGAACCGACTCTATAGGGTATACATTTTTTCTTGGACACTCGGCGCGGAGAACCCACGCAGACTAACTCATGGCCCCCGGGTCTTATTCCATTGATTCATAGACACCATTTTTCGGATCTGGGATCCGATAGCCAGTAATGCTACTCATCATGAGACAGAATGTTGCGTCGGCAGGCTGACACCTTATAAACTGCAGTTGATTTTCGTCCTTCATCTGGGTACATGTATACCCATTTCTTCAGGTCTGTGAAATGCTTAGAATATGTCCTGCATTTCTGCATTTGCATTGCACATAAGCGGTACAATGATAGTATGAACACTCATTGAAATTCGATGCCACAACGAAACAGGAATAGGGGGAGGGTAATACTAGAACATGAAAACATGCAATGAAGTAAGACATTGATACACTTTCGTACAGCCATCCGATACAACCCCATGTGTACGTCTGGACGAATTGCAAGGCGGCCGCGATTGTGCTACATAGCATATCTAATTCGCAGTAAATCAGACCGAGATTCGAAAGTGGAACGAGGAGCACATACTTCCTTGTCCACTCCCTAGCGGTTGCTTCGTACCGGGGACGATCTGTCTTGTACAGATGTGCGATGTCATGCACCAATGGATCATCGGGATTAGGATCCGTAAGCATCGAGCAAATCGAAAGTAATACTAGAAACTATATTATTATCCAAGATATTCAATACAGGGCGAGGAGCCAACCTTTCGAAATGGTCAATGCTGGCGACCATTGGTCTCTAAGAATGTCAAGGCAAATGGAACCATTGGCGTTGATGTTGGGGTGGTAAATCTTGGTCGTAAAGCTGACTTTGGGTGGTTTGAATGGATAGTCGGTGGGAAAAGTGATCGAGAGGAAGAAAACACCACCCGCATACGGTGAATCACCCTAAGCCCATGATGAGTCTCACGTGACAGCATTTTGCTGCATGTAGCTACACACCGGGCCCATTATCGTCGCCTGCCACTGAAACATGTTATCGCCTGTAGGGCCAGCACTGCAAGACGAGGGTGGGTCACGCCCGAGGTCAATCAATTCCTGGGACAAGAATTGCTTGTCAGTATGTGATATTTGCCGGGTAGCGCCGAAGCGAAGATGAATAATTAGGAGCGCATACCCACCTTGTTAATGCGCTTGAGGGCCATGACAGTGAAATATGAATAAACTGGTGAGTCTGTACGGGGGGTGCAAGGTAAATCGTGAAGAGATCGAGCATCATCGCGCACGATCAACGGCATGGATGGATGGGTGAGTGCATTGGATGAGGTAAGGAGAAAAGGAGATGAAAAAGGGGGAGCTGCGGGTTAGCAAAGGATGACGAGAGGGAGAAGAGAAGGTGCGCACGGTGTTGTTAATTGGCAGAGGCGATGGACGGCGTGATGGTGGAGAGCAGAGTCGAGGTAGTGGACGGGTTGTGGCTATTTAGGATGTTTGGAAACTGTTTGGCTGCTGACAAATGGAACCCACCGGCTGTGCGGCAGGTTCGTTCTGGTACGTTCCATTGTATCGTATGTACAGCACTATTGCTACTTGTCCTCCCCCCCGTGCTCACGTTGTATCAGCCCCACGCCCACAATCACCCCCCCGGCGAGGACGTCCGCCGCTTTGCGCCCTTCCTTTGCCTGGTGTTCCGCCTGCTTGATGAATTCTGCCTTGACAGCATTTGCACGTGCAATCTAGATACCACTTTAGTCACGGATCTAGGCACATCCAAGCACGCACCTCCTTCCTGTGGTGCAGACACTCTAGGTAGTCTTCCACTTGTAGTTTGCACTCCTGCGGTGCATCCGCCTGAGCATAGCACTACGGCGTGCCATCAGCACGGCCAGCGAAACGAGATGCCTGCAGTTACCTTTTGGAATTCTTGCCAGTACGCGAAACACCGCGAACGGCCTAGTGCAGTGTCAAGAGAGGCTCAGGAAAGACGACCGTGCCTGCGCACCTCCAGTGTAACCGAAACCTGACTATACGATGCGACGGTCAGCAAGGCATGAGAGTGAGCCGGCAGACGAGTACATACGGCCATTGCTTGGATGAGGACGAGGTAAAGAGCGTGACAAGGATGAGAACTGTCACGGTAATTGATTGGTGTCACGGACATGCACAGCCATTGACACCCGATATTGCCCTCAGTCCAGTGACGATGGCAGATCAGACCGAGCTCGCGTTCGTCAAGAATTTTGTAAAAACGATCGCTGCCCAGCCCGTCGCGTTCGACGATGACTATCAAGCGCCCCCTCATCTCGCCCTCAAGCGGGTTCCGATCTTGTCTGTGCGTAGTGGCCTCAGATCAGAGCCGGTCGTGTCCCGAGTTATCGTCGCGTAGATTCCAGTTCCACCTCTGCCAGAACGTAAAGAAGCCTCGTCGATGCCAGCAGGTAGGCCAGACCATCGTCGCACTCACGCGTGCTTTAATCGGCACGTATTTAAAAAGTGGCCGCCATCAGCATTACGTTCAAGTCCCTCAAGCCCCCTTGCGCTTTCACTCTCGCCGTGCAGTCCACCGACACCATTTCCGACATTAAATCCCGCCTCGCATCTCAGCCGCATGCCCCTTCTGCAGATGGACAGCGCTTGCTGCTCAAGGGCAAGGCCCTCGTAGACGCGAAGCTCCTCAAAGAGTATGACGTAAAGGACGGTGACACCATAAATTTGATGGTCAAACCCGGCTTTCATTGGGACCCTACCAAGACCTCGTTCCCTACCTCTGACCGAGACGTGAGCCCGTTAGACATGGAATCAGCCACGAAGCTCGCGCCGGCCCACAGACACACCCGCACACCTTCCATCGTCTTGTCTCCCTCCCCGTCCCTTGCCCCGCTCGAACCAGAGGGGAGTTTGAAACCTCAAGACATCACACTCACCCTCGACACCTCAACCATACCCACCGCCTCGCTTTCTTCTTCAGTGCGATCAACGTACCAAACGACCATCTCCGAACCTACCTTTTGGGACCGCCTGCTTTCCTTTTTGCGGTACTAGTTTTCTCGCTCACACGCAAGCAGTACTCATTCCATCCAGGGCGGAATTCCCCAACGAGGCAGACGCACTCATTGCATTTGAAGATTTCCTCCGCGCAAGCAAGGGCGGAATGACCGCGAGTGAAATTGCCAAGATTCGTGATCACGTCGGCGTTGTGGGCATGGCTGGCACGTGATGGGAATGGGTATCCCCAATGGCTGGTAGGAGGATGATTCAGGTGGAAGGTTTCTTGCCCTGATTACCATACAATGTCCGTCATCATGACAAAACGATTCCGTCTCTCACCGAATGGTAAAATTTAAAAGGTTGTGTAAGTGAAAGTTATTCCTGCTATGGTCACTCCACTCCGACATATAAGCCACCTCTTCAGGAGACCCCTCGCTGTGCCTTCCTCACCGAAACTCCGTTCCACACAGCTTGTGCTGCCCAGAACATTTGCTATGACGTCCGCTCCTCAAGTATCGCTGCAAGCAGATATCGGCAAGATGAACCTCGAGGCGGATGGTTCATTCAAGAGAGCCGCTTCGTCGTTCAGGAATTGGATTCAGAAGGACGGCAACTCGGAGTTTACCGCCGAAAGAGGTTCGGAGTCGTGCCCCTCGGTGACCCGATACTGAATCGTAATCGCCCGAATTCGCTTCTCCAGACAGATACCACCTCTATGTCTCGTATGCTTGTCGTACGTCTTTACCTCCTCTTTCCTGCATCGACTCTGACTTCAACCCTTCGTCGTAGCCTGGGCCACCCGCACGCTCATCACGCGGAAATTGAAAGGCCTCGAGGACATCGTTCGTGCGTGTGCATTCGCGTCGCAAGATCCTCGGGTTCTGTTAAAACTTTTTTCGTAGCCGTCACCGTCGTATCTCCCCACATGGGCGAATCGGGATGGCCGTTTGCCAGCGCTGACCCGTTCCCCGGCGCGGACGCCGACCCGCTGTACAACGCCCAACACGTTAAAGATCTTTATTTCAAAGCGGACCCTAACTACGGTGGCAGGTGCGCCATTCCCAACCACCCCGTTACCAAAGATCCCGCTCACAGCTGGCGTACCAGGTTCACCGTTCCGGTTCTCTGGGACAAGAAGACGCACACCATCGTCAACAACGAAAGCTCTGAAATCATCCGCATCTTCAATACCGCCTTCAACGACTTGCTTCCCCCTGAAAAAGCGTCCATTGATATCTATCCCGAACAGCACCGCCAAGAGATCGACGCGATCAATGAGTGGGTCTATGACACCGTGAACAGTACGTACGTCTGGGGCTGTGCTCGTTCTGTCGTGGGCTTAAATCTCGATGCACTATTTCAGATGGCGTGTACAAGGCTGGGTTCGCGGGAACGCAGGAGGCGTACGAGAAGGCGGTGTACCCGCTCTTTCAGAGTTTGGACAGCCTCGAGAAACTGTTGACCGGCAAGGATTATCTCGTCGGCAATACGCTCACAGAGGCGGATATCAGGCTCTTTGTCACGATTGTGAGCGTCTCGATTGCGCGTGTGGCCCCACTCTCAATCAACCCTTCCTTGGCAGGTTCGTTTCGATCCAGTGTACGTTGGCCACTTTAAATGCAACTTGCGTACGATTCGGAACGGATATCTTGCCATTCACACGTGAGATCCTCATGTCCTGCAACCGAAGTCAGGAGTCACTCAACGATCGATTGTTTGGGCTATCCTATACATAGATGGCTACGCAAGTTATACTGGAACAATGACGCGTTCCGGACGACGACGAATTTCGAGCACATCAAAGTCCATTATTACTGGTCCCAGACCAAGGTCCTCGTCCATTCTTCTTGACGCGGCTGGTCCTGTCACTCATCCTAGCACAGGTCAACCCGACACGCGTCGTCGCCGTGGGGCCGACGCCTGACATCGAGCCGCTGTAGGTTTTGAAATGCGTAGGTACGCTGTAACAGTGTGGGCGACCAACTGTCGGGAACTGTCCCATGTACTACTACGGAAATTGTCTCAGGCAATGTTATATAGTAAACATGGCATTTGCTGTGAACAGCGAACGAAGGGTTCGAAAAAGAGTGTTATCTGAAGAGATATACGTGAATAGCAAAACTTAGAGAATGAGAACGCCAATGGAAGAAGATATGACGATCATCAAGATGGTGAGTATCAGAGGAAGAAGAGGTGTCGGCGAGGGGACGACATATCCTGCGTTCACCGCGACCTGTGATACAGGGGGACACTGCGAGCCGAGTTGTGTTTGAGAGTTTGGGAAAGTAGTTGAGGAAGTGGCTGAAGGCGTGGTTGAGACAGAAGACGAAGAAAGGGAGGTGGTGAGAGTCAGAACCTCTGAGTTTTGAGATGATATGGGAGATGTAACGAAAGGTGATGTGAGTGACGATGTAGGAGTAGCTATGGAAGACGGTGTAGAAGAGGAAGGCTGCGCAGAAGAGAGCGACGAGAGTGATGAAGACGCTCCGCCAGAAGAAGACGGAAAAGAAGACGTGGACGTGGACGAGAGTGTAGGGGTGGAGGTAGATGTCGAAGTCGCCGAAGAGGAAGCGTCAGAGGAAGAAGATGTAGAAGATGCGGGCGTGAAAGATGGCGTCGATGAAGCAGGCGGAGACGTTGAAGACATCGTCGAAGGATCGCCGAGCAGAGAAGGCGAGGATGTTGCACTCGAAGAGGATCGTGAATAAGTAAGCAAACGATGCGAGGAAGTCGAAACCGAAGCGGACGACGTGGAGGAGTAATGGCGTGAACGTCTATGTGTGAGTGAGTGCCAGCGGGAGTAGGTGTAGGTATACGGTGTGGACGCCGAGGTAGTGGACGAGGCTGGAGAGCCAGAGCTTATGAAAGAGTTGGTGGTCAACGCTGATGCGGGGAATGATGGAAAAGTGATCGTCGTAGCGGTATCCGTTGTCGTTGGCGTTACAGAGGACGTCAATGGTGCGCTCTGTCCGTGCGATCGGAAGGGCAAGTGAGAGGATGGAGCGACCGGCGTTGACGATGTGGAACCAGACGTGGATAATACAGCTCTTCTCGCGCGAGCGGCTTGTGCATTGTTAATAGCGCCGCGAGTGGTGCAAGCGGAGGATGGGCGTATGGAGTAATGCGAAGGAGCCGCCAAAACTTCCTGGTGTAAAGTGAGAGGTACCTCTATGGCATCCCGAACGCAATCTTCGAATACTCCTGTATCGTAGCTCCCGGGGGCGTCCTCCGAACACCCAAAGCTGTCGTAAATCCATGGACATGTTGTAGATGCGGTCGCAGAGGGCTTACAGGCCCTAAAGCAAAATCGTTCTTGCGACACAAAGCTCTGTTAGATCATGTAAGACCAGCTATGCATTAATCGGTGAGGTTTTTACCGTCCAGTCGTAAATTTGTTCGAGCTGACCATATGCACGGGTGAAGACAAGGTCGTGGAGACGATCACCCTCCCCATTCGCGCTGGCCACACCGTCAGTAGGTACGTTGATATTGGTAAAGTTCCCAACGCCTGAAGCATTCCATTGATCAATAAACTGTAAACATCTCGTTACAACGACCTACCCGTAATTTGAACGTATGCAGGAGTTATCACGAGTCGTGCCCCTGATATCGTTCCGTCCGGAATGAGGTGGGTTCCGTGGGCACTCTAAAGTAAAACAAATGGCTTGTTTATGGCATGTATTGCTGCACAAGTCCAACCCACCTTCGTACACCACGCGACTAAGGTGTGCTGTAAGAGTATTGAATGGTCGGCTTAACTCCCTCTCGGCGACAACGCAAACTGACCTCCGTGTTCCTGGCAGCTGAAAGAACTGGCTGTGGGGGAGCCCACAAGCAAAAGTCATCCACGGAGTTTACTAGAAGACGGGACATGCACGTATTCAGCGGCCGCGAAAGGAAGGGAAAGTAAGCGAGAGCGTACGATGGGCAATCTGACATGGCCTATCCCGACACTCATTGTATGTGGAGTGTCCCCGCTTGACATTGTATGCCGTACCCTGAGGAGAACGTGTCTCGGTGTAGCTTGGACCACTCGCTAAAATCAGGGCTGCCGACACGCCAGATACAAGGCTTGCGAGGATATATACCCCAGCCCGACGCATCGCTATACCTATGGCGCCGGCGCCGCTGGACACTGGTATTTGAAAAGAAAAGAGGACAACGCGTTGAATCCATTTTTTTTGCGAGTTTATAGCCACCCAGAAGCATGGACACGTACGGTCCAAACATAGTAGGATGCCAGGTGCGCGCGCAGACGCGGCAGGACCGTGTCCCGTGGATACCTCCGCAGGCTCGATCAGCCGCTGGGTTTAGCTATCCCCTGCACCTTTTCGGGTAGCTCAAGGACAACTGCCACGGATAAGAACCAGCACTGAGGATGGTATGGAAAGGGCTCAGAGGTCGCGAAATTTGAGGTAATGAACGCTGTACGCCCTCGGATTCGGAAGCCTTGCCTATCGGGCCATGCTCGTTCGGCGTGTTTGCAGTGCTCAAAAAAGCATTCACCTCAGGTGCTGCTCCTCGTGTTGTAGGCTGCTATCGTGCGTGAGATTGCTTGTTAAGAAGATCCGAGAGTCACAGATATCAAGTGGCTCAACCAAGCCTGGTCATAACAGATGTCAAAGACAGTCGTCCCAGTCATCCTGGAGACTCGTAGTACACGATGTTCAACGTGTTTATCCCGGAATAACAATTCCTTTCACGACAGCATAGTATGTTAAATACTAATCCCTCATCGGCCTTGCATGAATCTATCGAGTATTTGACAGTGCAGGGTTCGCTATACCCTGACACCGAGATCGACAAGACCTGATCCCCTGTGAGAACGTGCTATGATTATTTTGGTTTATTTATGTTCATCTATACGAGCGAGAGACAATACGAAATATACATGATTAGGCATGGTACAACAGGAAGTGAGACTGATCTCAGAAATTTTATATGACGGGCTCTGCTCGTCTTTGTTTCCATGTGTCCCCTCCTGCCTACATATGTCCGTTATCGGTTGTCGCGCCAGCTCTTCATTTATGCTCTTATATGTGCAACCATGTTTTGTTCTATTTGACAGAATCTGCACCATAATGTGCAGCTCTGCTCTACTATACACGCTGATTCCCTACTCATTCTGTTCCGTTATGCAGTGATATGTTTCTATAGTCTCTGCGTTCTGTTCCATTCTGCAGTGAAGCATCCCTATAATAATAAAAACCCTGCAAACATGAAAAGGTCCATAAGTGCACTGGACAAGTGCCGAAGACCATGAGAGGCCAGCAAAGCCACTGAGAGTTCCAGAAACTTGAATGGGAGTACCAACACAGGCGAGCGACATTTAGTACATCGTTCCGTCAGAAAGAGTCACTTTAGACCACTCTTTCTTTGTTGGCTATGGGCATATGCAGTTAGTAGGGATTCTCGAGGATCAGCAGTAAGGGAAACACATACAATAGCTGCTGCCTCTTTATCATATAGCTGTTGTGCCTCGTCAGCGACCTGATGTCAGAAGAGTGCACACAAGGCTTACTGCTCATTGCTCTGCCGTGACTACTCCCCACCAATATGATTCGAACTCATCTTTTGTGCCAGTATTGTTGACCTGCTTTATCCATCATCGTGCGCAAAGGTTACTGCAATAAATTCACGGTCGTCACTTGATGATTTACATGCAAAAGAAGTTGACATACCGGCCATTTTGTTCTGAAGGAACACACATTTTTCCCTTTGGTTTCAGTGCTCGTCCGAGTCCACTTGCCTTGTTGGGTGCTTCTTGTTTTCGTTGTGTATCAATAGTCTCTGCAGGAGGTGGTGGCGGTGGAAGATCTGGAATCTGGATTTTGGCTGTCGTCAGCGAGGACAGAGAACTAGAAGAGAAAAAAAGAAAGCTCAGTGTGTAGAAGCTCATATACCCTAGATATGCTCACAGAGGGTTTTTGATCCGCAATTTAATACCTGTCTTGATAGTCCCAGTCGTCTGAGGTGTCTTGATGTTGATATTCTCAGAGTTAATGTCATTGTTGATCTGTACATCTCCTGTAATGGCTAGTAGCTGGTCCCGCTTGTGGTTCTGATTGGTGAATGCCTTCGCAGCATGTTCCTGGTCAGCGAGGGCCTTCGTGGCATGCTCCTGGTCAGCGAGGGCCTTCGCGGCACGTTCCTGGTCAGCGAGGGCTTTGGCAACACATTCCTGGTCAGCAAGGGCCTTTGCAGCACGTTCCTGGTCAGCAAGGGCTTTGGCAATGTGTTCCTGGTCAGCGAGGGCCTTCGCAGCACGTTCCTGGTCAGCGAGGGCCTTCGTGGCATGCTCCTGGTCAGCGAGGGCCTTCATGGCATGTTCCTGGTCAGCGAGGGCTTTGGCAACACGTTCCTGGTCAGCGAGTGTTACAACTCGTCCTAGCCCCTATCCCTTTTTCGGCTTCACCCCTGTCTCACACCTGTGAGAACCGTCCACACACTTGTACCTCACCTCTCGTCCTCGTCCCTCCTGGCTTTAGGAGACCGTCACCGCTCCTAACGTGACCTCCCTACTTGGCCTCTCAACTAGACTTCGCTCGGACCCTTCGTCTTTCGTCCTCACCCCACTCCGAGTTACCTCCTCCGCCCTACTCTCCGCCATAGACCTGTTCCCGTGCCTATCCAGGAACGCCCTACCTCCCCGTCACCTTGGACCTTCAC
>QFEL01007108.1:0-11232 GCA_003316195.1 Neoboletus brunneissimus
GGTCCTGCTTCATTTCTTCCCGTGCGGCGTCTAGTTGTTGCATCTGTCGCTGAAGCATCGTTTTCAGTCTCTCGTTCTCTTCCTTGAGCGCGTCCATGATGGCGACCGTAGCCGCGCTGGGCCCCCCCTCCCTCTCCCGTTCCCGTTCCCGCTCGCGACGACTCCTGATAGAAGACCCGTCCTTTCCCCCTCTCGTTCCGGACGGACACTAAACCGAATGTCCGCGGGGGCGGTGCCCTACGTGGGTGATCGCCGCCGTCCACCTGGCTATATCCGAGGCGCTCAAACGTGACCTCGTCGTCGACGCGGGCGACGAAGGCGACCCATGTCTGGAATGGGTGGGTATTCAGGGGAAGTGGCGGTCGTGAGTCTAGGTGTGAAGGGTAGGGTTTTGAACGTGCTGTTTCGCTTTGGGGTCGAGGACCAGAAGTTGCTGAGCGTTTGTTTCTAGTTTAGATAAGGGGGTTGGGACGCGCTCGACCCCTTCAAGGAACTAGGTGGCGAGCAAGTGATAACGTCAACGTTTCGATATTCGGAACTTCGCAGATCATTTTTCGGAGCGGCTTGCATAGCTCGGAAATGCAAGAAGGGTATCCGCGATTCGATAGTGGCTGTCAGTAAGAGGATATTGAATAGCATATGAGTCATGTAAACACGGTAGCTACATGACGAAGCAAATACAAAGGAGGAATGATAGGCGATAGGGTGAGGGAACGAAACAATGATGGCAGGGAATTAGCGAGAAAGCGAGAAAGCAAGACGACAAAATTCGGTCGACAATTGGCGTTTTAAGTAAAAGTAGGACGAGGGATACATACTCCATCCAAACTACACGATCTCCAACACCTCTGCCCGGATATCCTTGGAGTTGGTCTGGTACGGGATTCCCGGAATAATGATCTCATGCTCAGCAGCGACGCGCTTGTATTGGCCATTTGGCTGCCGCTCGAGTAAGAGCGCATTGAATGGGCGCTCGAGGCGGACAATCAGTTGCAACGCCCGGGTATACCGGTCCGCCCGAGCTGAAGGCTCGGCGTACAAGGGAGAAGTAGGTGCGGAAATATGATCAGCACCATTGCCCGAGCTCGTACTAGACTCGGCTTTCGGATCTTCATCGGCCGCGTCGGACCCAACCTCTGGTTCATCATCTGACACGAGCCCATCATGCGGGTCGCTGAGATCACAGAGCCATGGATGCACAAAGACGAGATTCCATGGCTTCTGCAGTGACATCACATCCTCGGTCCTAAACACCACTTGGCCGAGTAACGGGACTGTTGTGCGATAGAGGATCCCCTGACTGCCACCTAAATCTTGTACGCCAATCTTTGTAACTGAGAGCGCGATGCAGGGGAGCCGTAAACAACGGGTTGAGAATGTTGCTCGAGGAAGTTGGACGACTTGGTAGTAGAAAGCTAGGGCATCCCTTGATGGGAATCGAGTACGCAGCTGTTCAACTCGTGTATCCAGTTCACTGACCTCCAAGGGGGGTGGACTGTACGGCATCTGGCTGTAGACAGAGAGCGATGCGGGAAGAGCGGAGTTGTATGCCATTGATTTTCCTGTCCATGCGATGACAGTTACATCTCCCGAGTGAGCGACAATATTTTCTAAAAGATGGCCGAGCGCCGTATTTCCCAAGCCATAGCGAGGCACGATATCGCTCGAAAATATTCCGATCAAGGAGTACGCAATATCCTCCTCCCTCGTTGCATCGCGCGTCGATGCTAAGCGGAGTTTCTCTCGCACTCCCAACTTCTCCGGCCGAAAGCTGGCGACAGTTTCGGGAGCGATTCCCATGGCAAGAGCTAGCTCCTCCTTGATGGCAGAAGATTCCTTGTGGTTGGCGGACGTGTCATTCAGATAGGGTTTCCACTCGCAGTCATAAAACCGGATAACCTTCGATGCAAGAAGTTCCTGTAAGGTCCAAGCGCGAAGCATCCACCGGCTCTTCATGAGGTCTCCGGGTTCTGATGAGGATAGGACATCTGCAAGATAGACGAGGGTTGCCGCTGCTTCTTTGTACCAGCTGTACATGGAGGTAAGGGATTGGCTTAAGACTGCACTCGTGGTCTTGTCGATACAGCACGTATCCGACCAAACCCATCGAAAACCGTCCTCACGAGCCGTTGTACAGAATTGGCGGAGCTTCTCATTCAGTGACGATTTGTCCAGATTCCAGACAGAATCAACTAGGTTGATATCCTGGAATGTTGGTTCTTTTCCCTCCCATGTGTGGGAAAACATGATCCATTCGAAGTGTTTCGCGACGACTTGAAGGATCCGCATGCCATCTATTTTCAGAATTGCGGTCTCGGAGACGAGCTTCTTGAAGGGTGTTTCCGATTTGAATAACTGGACCCGCTCTTGTGCGTCACACAGCCGGCCGGTCGTGATATCAATGAGGACGAGCGGACAGAGCTTGAAGATATCATGAATAACCCTATCAACAACGGCAATCGTCTCGCGTGGAGGGGTATAGTTTTCTTGTAACCCTGTAGGACATTATCTATGGATGGCTCCAAGGGTAGCATCGGAAATACGTACTGCGTATTTCTTCGTCTGGGGAATTCTCAATGCTTGAGAGCATGCGAAGGACAGCATTGATCGCTTCGCCATAATCTTCCGCGCCGTGAAGCGCCAGATACTTTCTTTCATATCCCTGGTGTGATGACGGGTCCAGCTTGATCACCTACGTATGAGAGTGATGGGTCAGGAAGCTGCATTGAGGTATTATAACACAACGCATGCACCTCATTCGCGTCCATTAGGGCATCTTCCCACAGTCCTTTTGAAGCTCGCGCCTTGCTCCGTTTCACAAAGATATCTACTGGGTTCAAAGGATTTAGAGACAATGCAGAGGAATATCGTGCGATCGCCTCGTCGTGCTCCCCAGAATTGAGTGCTACGTCGCCGAGCGCTTCGAGCATGTGGACACATTTTTTCTGGAGATCTGAGAGTACGCGTTATCCACGTCCACCGGATTGGTATGTCGATACCTACCCGTAACCCACTGTGCTATTACTTCACCCGCACGTATCTCCTCGCCAAAGGATTCGAGTATCTTGAGCAATACCTGTGCGGCCTCCTCTGCGCAATCCGCGGCTTGGAGTGATTCGCAGTAATATCGGTACACCGTGATCTGAAGTTCCTCGAAACTCCATCCGAAGATCTTGTCGCAGGAGTCAGCATATATTGTAATGGTATCTCCAGAAATAACGCACAAGCGAGATGGTCTCCAGATCACAGCTGGTACAGGATGAGGCGAGGTCCTGTCTCCGTTCGAGTGACTGTGCCGCACGTTCATAGTCACCTCGCATCAGGTACATCTTCCCAAGGACCTAGGGAAAACTATCATACATATGCATGTCCACAGTCAGAACTCGCATGAAATACTTGAATGTAACAATAGGTTGTTTCATCATTCCTCGAACGGGAAATCAGATTGTGCATGCGAGAGATCGCCTTGTCGTATTCCTCAGCCACGAATAAGATGATGGCCTAATGAGTTGGATGCTTGGTTGTATCAAAACCTGTTGATATATAGATCACAAACCTTGACGAGCAACAACAAATTGGTCTCGCTCGGGTTACAGTTTCCAAACGCGAGGTCAAGCATCTCCATCGCTTCCTCCAGTTCACCCATTCCGATTTGTGCGAGAGCCATAGCAATATAACCCATTGCTGACGGCCGGATATCGATAGACTTGACGTGTCAATGAGTGGACTTCAGCACACGGAAAGGGGAATCCAAAATCACCAGTTTGGCATTCTCGTACGCTGAACTCCAGTTTCCAGAACGTGCTCCCAGGAGGGCGTTGTGAGCAAGCATATTGTATTCGTCACTTGAAGAACTAGATGAATCGTCGCCTAAGACGGGTGTATTTATGTCGATCGAGGCCTGGTACATCCGAGTCCATTGTTTGAAAGCGCCAATACCCGGAGTCTGCGCCTGGTTGGCCTCGGCCACCGCCATATGTGAAGGATAGAGCGAAGATTGCAATTCGGATTTTTCGTAGATGGGATGCGACAAGAACAATTAGGTTCGTGAGATGGCTCTGTAACCACAGGATAGATAACCACTCACCTCCTAGATGGCATGCAGCAAAGATGATCCGGCTGTTTGTGAAATGGCTATGAAGGTAGGGAGTCGACAGTTACTCACTTTCTGGGTGAGATACGGCGAAGACGATACGGTTTGTGAGACAGCAGTGATGGATAGCTCAGACTGTTGTTGCTCAGAGAACTGGTCAACTGCAGGATACGGATGGAAGTCAGCTGGCTGCTCTCGGCGCAGGAACAAGAACCCACCATCAAAGCCTGCTCGTTTCAAAAGTTCTATGTCGGAGAGCATGGTTCCAAGGAGGAGGGCATCATTAACCTTGACAGATCCAAATAAGAGTCGGCATAGGGACGCAGCAAGACTTTATGGGGTATAAGCAGCCAAGAAGCCGTTACAGAACAGATTGCCACACTCACTCGTACATGTCCCGCTTTACGTGGCGTGATAACCATAGCTCTATACTCCCAGCTTTGTTACACTTCGTGGTAGCCCACAAATCCTGCACCCGTGTGGTATTGTCATTCCCAATGATGAGGGTCTTGCGGACAAGCAACCTCTCGCAGACTACAACCTTGACATTTCCAGGGCTGGGGACTCGCGTTTCATCGTACTGAGAATAGGAACACTTTTTCAGGAACAAGGGGAGCCGCTGAAGAATCAAGGTTCGGACTTCGGAACAAGTTTTGGTGTCAGGGATTTCAAGGGAATCTTCGTATCGTTCTTGGATGACGGCGCTCAGCCGTCTACACCCGATTGAGCTGTAAAAGCCTGTCGATTCAGGTAAGCAAAAACTCACCATACGATTAAACTAGTGCGTACGTTCAAGTAATTCATCTTGCGGTGCCACAAAAATAGCGTCACCAAAGAGCGCATAGTCTCTGGAATCATCAACGATGACAATCTCGTGAGGTGTCCGCAGCTCATAGACATGTTTCCATCCGACTTGATCACCGACTCGCTCTCGACGCACACCGAGCAATGTTCGCCGGGAACTCATCCTGTATAAGGTATCATTGGGAATGTGGATTATCCGGGCCGCAAGATCGCGTAGCTTATTCAGGAAACTATACTCCCCCATATTAGCGATCGCTCAGAGATGCTTGGATCACGGGTTTGCCCCACACACCTGTCATGTCCTCCAGAAAGGGTGTAGAACCTGTCTGGATCGTTGATTAGGCTCTCTGCAACATCCTTCACAGAAGGCCCTTTCATTGAACCACAAGCGCTCAAGAAGTGGTTCGCTTTTGTGCCAAAGTCCACGAAGACAAATAACTTGGAGTAAAATTGATCCGTAGATGGGCCCAGGTAGCACTGAGCGGGAGTCAACCATTCCCGGGAACCGGAACCCTGAGAGCTCGTGGGCACTATGTGCAGCTCGGAAAGTCTGGTAAGTTCGAACTGCGTAAAACCTAGCATCACGTTAGGAAGGCAAGTCGTGTGGAAGTTCAAACGCTCAGTACTTACTCTGAATGCAGTCCGACAAACATTCATACCACTGACGGGCTATTTCTTCATTGGAAGGAGGTGTTGTCTCCAGCGAGCGAAGAAGCATCGAGGGGGGTGGGTGCTGTTGGATACCTAGTTCGCCGACGAGTTTCTGATAGGCATTCTGTACGACGGGAAAGTCGAGTGCTTTCCACTGGGTGCCCAAAAACACCTGCAATGACACATGAGCAAAGATCCGATGATGATGAAGTTTCACATTACATCTCTAGGTCCTTTTAGACAAGCGCCCTCCTTGTTCTCTGCCGGTATAAATACAAGATGCTGATATTCGTCTGGATTATATTCGGAGTATTCTGATTGGAGGTTGTCACGAAAATACATGAAAGCAGTTGTCCCAACTGAAGTGTCCGGTGAAGCGCAACGTCCTATGATTACCTCGAGAGGTGGGTGGGGATGCAGACCCAGGTGATACAAGAATTCAGCTGAAGATCAAGCTAGTATTGCGTGCGAGTATGACAGAGTTGCCATGCTTACCTTCGTCAGACTCGTTCGACCATTTCAACTTCTTATCCCAGTCGATCACGGGCAGCTGAAGTTGACGGAAAATTTCTACTGGCGGGTACAGTTCGGCGGCACGATAGCGAAGCTTTTCACCAACGTGGTTCTGGGCACATTCCTTGGAGAAAAGTTTAGATGACTTCAACTTAAAGACTTGTTCCGTGGTTAGGGAAGGAGACAATCGGAGTAGATAGTCGATAAAATCAGATACACTCAAGTCTCCCGTGTCCAACATACTGAGCATGCCGAATAAGTGACCAAATTAGCACAACACGGTGTTCACTTACCGAGTTGAAAGAAGTTCTAGTGGATTCGGTGTTTGAACTCCAATAAACAAAAGCAACGTTCTCATCTCTTCGTCAAGCTGAAATACAGCGGTAGACGTGACTACCGGTAAGCCAAGTTTGTGGAATAGTGCATCGTTTGCAGTGGGAAGATATGAGCCATCCGGGTGACGCAGACCATGAGACGTGGGAATGCAATCAACGCCTTCGAATACCGCCTGCGCTGCACAACGCATGTCGTCCGAAAGTGAGGACCATGCACGCGAGAAGATGAACAGGACACGTTCAGCCCAAACAGGCGACTTGGTGAAGTCATATGTCGGATTTCTCGACACAACATCTGGGCATGAGATGTATTGGAGCCAGTCCATAACGGTGAACTCCCTCCAGCCGAGGTTATTAAGTTCTGCGAGAGTGAAGCGTATGCTGACGTCGAGGGGGATAAGAGACGCAGGAAGTGGTCCATCGCGTGGAATGTAGAATCCAAGACCCTTGGTATCGATGAAACATTCTGTTGAGGACAGTAATTGTACCGTTCCTCCTACGCCATAGAAAGCGATGGCATTTGACAACTCAGCCACACTCAAGCTCGGATGGTGTCGCTTCAACTCTAACCACCATTGGAGACAAAAAATCAACTTTTCTTCACTGAGGGGATGTCCATCCAGGGCTTGTAGAACGTCATTGATGGTTACAGGCAATACCTTATGTGGGTCTGGAAGGGCCTCGATATTGCGTGCAGCTTCCCGACTGACGTGTTCCGAAAGCATCGGGAGGGAGTTGAGAAACTCGGAAACTTGTGGATCGAACGCTCGGATGTCCGGGGCTGCACGAACGCCAATGGAAGAGAGGAGCCTAAGAGGCGAAGCAGAACATTCGTAGAATGAGTCACGTAGCATCTGGGAAACCTTTAGCGAGGGCGTTGAGTGATGAAAAGCGAAGAATTTGAGAACGTGAAGAAAGCGCCAGTGCAGATGATCCTGATCCTTGGGCAATGGTTGGGAATCTGGAGTATCCGTAGCTGCTTCCTCCCATAAGTGTTGAATGTCAGAGAGCTCTAGTTCATACACAGCACGAGATAAGAAGCCCCCGACGTATAACAGTTCCCTATTCCAGACTAGTAGGTGATAATGAGTCAGCATCTTACTCCTCTAAGGAATACTCACTAGAAACGTAGTTGTCACTAAGACATAGCGTGAGTAGCTACCAATCACTGAAGTATTACTGGCTTACACAAAATCAATTGATTCGCGTTCGACAGTAGGGATAAAGTGGGACGCCATGTGACCCCCGATACTCGTTGTCTGTCCAGTGGCATGACCCTAGTTAAGGTCGTTGGCAATAGACATGGGAGACTCAATGAAACAGGGACGAACAATGAAGATACGTGTGTACTTGGCCCTATTACATATTAGACTTCGTTAGCGAAGGTTTTCGATGGTCATACGGAGCGGACATACTCTTCGAGATCTGCGCGTAGCCCCCTGAAGATGGACTCCTCTTCAGGATGGTAACTCCACTGTCCTGCGGCACTACGATCATATTCATCTTTCCCAGTCTTGGCATCACCAATCAGTGGGCATTGAAAGATGCAACTAGTGCGACAACCTACATAAACCAAATTGTATTTTAGCTGCGATGGCGGTTGCTTTTTCATACACCGGCGTAATCCTCCCGAGATTTTCTCGTTAAGGGTAACATGCACCTCTGCAGTGAACACCGTGAGATCCACTCGAGACTTGTTGATTCCCATTGACGATGAATTGGTGGTTCTATAACTAGCACACACTGCATTCATGACTTCCGCTTCGATCATGATACCTAGTCGGTTGCGACAATCGTGACTGAGGATGGACCCGCTATCACATAAGCACACCCACCATGACATCGGACCTCTTTAACACGCATGATGTTCTCGGGGCTAGACCGTTTCATCTCTTCAGGTACACTGATAGCTTGAAGGGTCCCGAGCGACTTCTTGATATGTCCGACGCGATGATCGTCAAAGAACACGCCTACAGACGTCAAGTTCACCATGAAAGTGATAGATGATGCAAGAAATCGCAAGAAGTCCAATACAGGCGGCATCGGACTAGGTTCTCGCAGCGGCATCTTGAATATTGTCCCAAGATCTGGTGCCTTATTGTGGAGGCTGCGACGGTGAACATACAGCTGGTGTCTGAGTGAGAACTTGACTCCTAGCAAATGATAATTCGGTACCTGGTCATCATTGTTCTTCCAGTAAAATCGCATTTCGTGACCTGCAACATGTTATATCTACAAGATCACAAACGACCACAATCTCATACCTCCAGATGTGACGCACGGTTTTTCCGTCACAGAAAATAAGCTGTAAAAACCTGCTAAAAGTTAACTAGTATTAATTTTGGAGTAAATGTTGACTCACCAACGCCAAACGCGCCAATTTTATCTGGACTGGGGTTGCCTTCGGCTGAATGAGGGCAAAACGTAGAAGACTTATCAATAAAGGCAACAAATAGATTTACCCACCGATTTTAGGCAATCGCTCCCAGTCTCTCTTGTCGAATGGCTTCCCGTCGTTTCTGAATGTCCACTGAACGATCTTATGAATGAAAACATCAGTAATAATGGGGAACGGACTCTAATAAGACTAGACACCTCCACACTGGTGAACTTTGGGTCAGATACCACTAATGGATGGGTATTTCCTTTTTTCATCCGTTGTTGGTAGGCAGCAGTCTCAAAGTGGATTTCGACGGTTGAAGATCCGGCGTCATCAGAATTTTGAAGGAGTTCTCGGAATACTAATAAAGCGAAGGTGTGAATGATAACAGATCGAGTATGAACAACATGACTCCCACCTGTGAACTCTCCCGAGTAGCGTGCAAGGAGTTTGTCAACCAATGCCCGCTGGTTGACCTGGACTCGTGCCTCCTGATCGATTTTCGGATACCGCCGACCCGGGTGGTGTGTCGTCATTTGCGGTGGATAACGCCCTCAGCTGCCGAACGTGCTCAAAAAACCGCACGGTTTAGAGTCTGATAGATCTGATGACTGGAGGCCGAGTGGAAAGTTGGTAGTCGACTTCGTAGAAGTGTCGCACAACGCCAGGAGCACAGCAAATTGCCTTGTGGTTGCTGCATGTTCAACTTCCTGTTATGTAAGTTACGTCACTTTATCCGAGAAAATTGTCGATGTATCTTTGCACCCGGAAATGCGACTTTCGTCAGCGAAAACCCAAAAAAGTTTTGGGATTGGATGTGTTTGCATTTGTTGAATACCTGCGACACAAATTTAGCTACACCTAAAAAAAGAATGTGTTTCCAGCAGGCGATGGCTAGTCTCGAGCCATTCTAGGAAGGCGCTCCTGGTGTCGGGATTTTCCGCGCTATAGAACGTCTGGGGACTTTTACCTGAGGACTATTGGATCGAGTCACACATGTCACACATTAAATCCAAATTAGGATAGAATTTCACCTTTTTTGGATGGTGACATGACACCATTGTCTTGTTTTGGATTAAATCCTTAAAAGTAAACTTGCATAAGATCTGCTAAGTCTCCTCATTCCTTCAACGAGCTGCCAGATGGTTCTATCATACAATATCTAATACTTGATGGACCATGGACCATCCTTTAATATCTCCTACATCATATCATGAAAAATCCTACACATTCCTTTCTTCCTGACAAACCAATACACCAGCTACAGCTCTGAGACCACTCGACACACTCTTTCTGCGATTTGTGAGGTGCGAACAGGTCATAAACCATATTCATGGCAATTAGACTGTGCAGAGGCATTTGTACTCAGCATAGATTCCATTGTTCTTGTGGGAACAGGCTTTGGAAAGACCCTCCCATTCACAATTCCCTTGTTCCTGCATCCCGACAGGATTACTATAGTAATCTCACCATTAAATGCCCTTGAGGAGGACCAGCTACATACCTTGGACTCATTTATAAATTATGATTGCCACTCACAGAATCTATAGGCGCGTCGTTTTCGAGAGGTGGGCCTGAAGGTGGCCATTGTCAATCACGAGACATTTGATAACAAGCTCTATTAGGTATGAACCTATGGTTTCACTGCACACGTACACTAAAGGCAGGTATAGGAATTGAAGGATATGAGTTACCAGGTGATATTTACATTACCTGAGATGGCACTCAAGAATAATCAGTTCAATTCGTTACTAGCAATGCCAGCATACCATAAGCGTATGATTGGCATCGTTGTTGACGAGGTGCATTGCATTTCACAGTGGGGCAGTGACTTCTGACCTGCATACAGTGTGACAAAATACTGCTCACTCTGGAAGGTATTCCGGTTCTCTGAGCCTCTGGAGAAGTCACATAGATACTTCACTTACTCCGAAGTTCAGGAGTTCTTACTCCGGAGTTTAGGAGTTAAAACTCCGGAGCACTCTCCTCTATTACGCTACATGGCTGTCATCCGGCTATGGCCATTACTACATTCTTCCCTTCCTATGTCTTCCCTGACAGTTATTGAGGTACGAGTGTGCCTCCACCATACACTACTTAGGCTTCCACTTCTCTTCCCAGCACCTCAGTTGTTTTCGCCCCTTTGGCAACAGCTGAGGTGAGTTGTTTCCTACATACTATTTACTCCGAGACTAATCTACCTTAGCTCCGGTACGACTAGGTAAATACAGTTGTTTTCGCCCCTTTGGCAACAGCTGAGCTCCGGTACGACTAGCACCAGATCCGCCCTGCCAAAACTCCGGACCTTCGGACCTCCGGATTTTAACAGGTTATGAGCCCTGCTCGCGCCAACTAAAAACAACTCATCCACTCGCGCATCCCTCAGCACACTCGCGTACCCCTCAAACGCACTCCTCATTCCTAACCGAGCTCCGGCTACTGGCTATCTAACGCCA
>QFEL01007168.1:5717-18200 GCA_003316195.1 Neoboletus brunneissimus
GGGGGGGGGGGGTTCTGTGGGTGCTCGCCAAAATATGATGACCTGTCAGGTCCGTCAGAACCTTCACGCCACGGAGATAGACCAAGCGTGCCAGGGAGAGCCGACAGGTGGTTCGAGAGCCGTTTTTTCGTTCTCTCCACGTCGCGGTCGTTGGTGAGAAATGCTGGTGTCACGTAAATATAATTACGGTGAGTTCAGCAGTGATGGGCGGCGCCGACCAATCTCCTATTCATGTGACGCGTCAGATTTGACGCGCTAGCCTATCTGCAAAGCAGACTAACCCCGCATCGGTCGAACAATCCTTTCGCAGGTGGCGAGCCCTCTCATTGGCTGAGGAACATCTAAACGATCCAGAAAAGCGCATTTAGGTCATGCCAAGCCGAGCACTACAGTCGACTCCCTCATAACACATACCCCTTGGAAGACTTCCAACACATGAACCACTGAAAACTTTGATGGAACATAGTGGGAAGTATTGTAGCATGACCTTTCAGTAATTTATGTTCTGTATAATACGTATTTCATTAAGTTGATAGTTTTGCTACCAGAGCTGTTGGAAGGGGTATGTGTTATGAGGGAGTTGACTGTACCTGCCCATTGGGCAGCCCAATGAGCACTTAGAGAAAACAGACTGGCATCCCAATTCAACGGCTCGGGACGGAGATGAAGAATATATCATATCGGTTTGGACAATAGCACGTTGACGTCTTCGCAACCCTCAGCGGTCAGCCATCGGCTAGAATGAATGGATGCTCAGCAACTCTCGTGAGCTTGAGCGAGCCCAGATCTCATCGACTGACGAGCCTGTAGGTGACCCCAATGTGGAGTCTCACCACTGGCAGTATGTGAGGCAAGAAATTTAATGTGGACTGATCAAGGCTTACCAGGTCGGGTTAGTTTTGCTGATGCGGTGGAACCCGAGCTGCACCCTGAGCATATTCAAGTAGTCACAACTTATTCTCGTCAATGCAAGTCCTATTCCGTTCGCAATGATTTGTTTCTTCAATGCTCAAAATGTTGCCCCAGGTCAGGCGGGTTTGTGTTATATTTCTGGGCGCTTGTTAACGTCACTGACTATATTGCCTTTGATACCAAGGGCATCCGAAAAGTTACCCTCTCTTGAGAATTACCTTGCTTGACAAGGTATCTGTCACCCCCCACAATTATGAGAAAGCTACTGGCAGAAACTCCTTCCTGTTATGGTAATGATAGGGGTAACTGCCATTTTCGTCACAGGTCGCGTCTTCAAGTTGATCACTTTCAAACCTAGATTGGTGACCAATCCGTCTAATGAGATAAGCTGTTACGACGGCTTGCCTCAGATCAGGCGGATTGGTCACCAGTCTAACTTTCACCAACCCGGTACAAATTTTACTATCGTAATTCAAGTTCATGCACTCAAGCTGTCAAGCAAGGTTTTTGCTGCCACAGGTGGCATTTCCGAGTACAGAACACGTACTCGCCTGTCTTCGCTACTTGTATTCAAAACCCTCCGTGATAATTGAATTGCCCTGTACACCTGGGCCGACTCTTGCGCCATGTGTCATGTGCCCAGCCCATGGAAGACAGGCATCCTTGTCATTGCTCCCTCTTGCTTCTCTTAGCGTTCATTCGTGACACACCTCCGCCCGCTTTCCCCCCCCCCCCCCCCCGCAACCCTGTTCCCCTGATCACGCAGGCTGTAGAAAATGGCATCATCGCGCCAGAAAATAGGCGGTGCTCTGCCATCAGGGTCAATATATAAAACAACAACGGTAATACCGTCGACGCAGAGTCACATCAAAGCTACATTCCGCGTCAGTGCCACCATCATATTCTCATGGGTCTGTTCCCCATTCGCAAGCTCATCCAGCTTGATCTTCGATTCGGGTATTACACCAAGCTCTGAAATTGGCAGGAATAATTTCATAAGGGTTCGCATACCACCCAATAGACCCGATGAAGCTTCCCAGGTGTTCACGGTTGATTACCGAGAGGCTGCACCGGCATTTGCCAGGAAGACGATGTATGTCGATAATACTCATCTGTGGGGGTTGGCAGTTGAAGCACCCGATGAACCTTCGAAGCCTGTTGCCGCTGGGGTAACTTACCCTGACGTAGACACGTTCAATATGGTGTCCAACTAGCTGCAGAATGGACTGTGGAATCAGTGGACGTGGAGTCGATAAAGATAATTAAAGTAGGTGGTCACCGATCTTCCACCCGCTATGTAATGTATTTTGCTTGACTTGGGCTATGGCAGTCCAACCAAACAACAATAACAGGGACCCATTGCTGATTCCAGCGTTTGTAAAGTTCACGAAACAGGTCTTACCCATGTAGATCTCGAGAATCATGTATGCTGTCAAAGTTGGACGCGCGCTCGGAGGAAATTTCCGCGATGAGAAAGCGTACACCTCGCCTGCTTCCGCATCGTGGCTTGTGCTTCTCTGTGTGGTGAACCTGCTTCAGCTTTGGGATTGGGATTGTCAAAGCGACGAGGTCTAAGTCCACGTGTTCACAAGGTTAAGACTTTGTCAAGTCGTTATTTCAGACGACACTACTACCCTGAACCGGGCAAGTAGTTAATGTCTCCCACCGTACCCTCTATCGTGGAATATGCCGATGGGTACGTTTTTTTTCATTTCGTCATCACTGTCTTCCGGGCGTTCTTGAATCTGTGTCGGGGAAATGGACGTCAGCAAGACTGTGGAATATGCACGGCACTCATGCACATGTTCCACTCTATCCCCTGCCGCAGGCTTGGATGCGGATGACATCCCGTTGGTTTCGGTTCTATTTGGCTTCTGGGAACGATGGGCATGACGTTGATGTCAAAGGTGCGATTATTATACGGTGCTTGGGCGTCGATGTCTTGGGATGTTTTTTTTTATTCCTTGTCATTGGGGTTCATGCTGATATTTCCGACCATAGTGTCTGACTCCAACCAAGTCAGATTGTCAAGTCGAGCGAAGATAGCAAGACGTATTGGTGCCTTACTTTTGTTTTCATTTTATTTTGGAGATAGGGTATGAATGTTCTGACAAAGTTTGCCCGGTGGAGAACGATTCGAGAAAGAAAGGAGGACTGCACGCAAAAAAAAAAAAAAGATACCAGTCACGCCTGTTTCGAGAAGTGTCGTATCTCCGACTTGTGTGTATATATCTACAGTTCTTGATACAGTGGAGGTACCTTTGAGTTCGTCGACGCCCCGTACATACATGAAGTGGTTGGACAGAATCAAGGCCGGGTGTCGGATGACCCAGCTGCTTTTGCGATCGCGGTCTGGCCTAGTCAGGCGCGTCTGTCTTTCATTCCCTCATCATCTTTAAGACGTTCGCTCAACTAAACAGCTACGTTACATGTGTTGGCACCGAGTCCGGCTCGGAGACACTGGCCCGTCAGGGGCACTAATATCACGACTTGCATCTGGCTATCATGAGCAGCACGTCTACAATGTTTGTCATAGACCCTCGAGCTTCAAGCTTCAAGCGAGGAGGGAAAGGGGCACTCTCGTCGAAAATTTCAGCAGAGTGTAGAATAGAACATTTTACCCTCCAAGTCCATAGCACAGAAACGACTGGCACCACCACGTACAACGACAGGACGGGAATTCTTCAAGCTGAAGCAACGTACAACATCAGTACCTTCAACTCTTCTCACTCCAGGATTCGATGCTGTCGTGGCTGTTCATGGAAACGCGCGAAAAGTGACAGTCACCGTCATCGCGAACGGTGCGTTTCGAGGACCTCAACGGAATCATCCAGGACAACGCGGAAGACGTCTTGCGAACAGGTGTCCGTGGCACTCCACATAATTGACTCGATCGAATCTTCTGCGGCGCACTGGGAGGGAAAACGGGTACCTGCCTTATCGGCGTCGAAAGCCGTATCTCGTGAGCCTCGGATCCAATAGTTCTTATTTCTTCACCATGCGGCTTCGAGGAGGAGGCGGCGGCGGACCACGAACAAAAGGTCACAAATGTACCTCACTTGCACGTTCCTCTCTCGTTCACTCACCAAGGGAAGTTCTTCACTTGTATGTATGTTTTCTCCATCACCACGAGGTGGAACACTATCGGCGGCCAGCAAAGCAGATTCCGGCTGATCTCGGCGCGGAGATAAGAAAATGCCCGGTGCAATGGCGAATACAGGCCTCACCTCCTGGGGTACGTCATGGATCGGCAAAGACCAGGGTCGGATTAGGTTGTTGATAGTGCTCGTATTCATGTTGCTAGGCAGTATCGCGCCAACGCCGTCGAGATAGGCTTTTTCCACGTCTTCCGTGAGGGAAGGGAGTTCCTCACTGGAGGCACCATACACTTCCTGATCCACAGAAAAACGTGCATCCCATCCGTTCTGATCGCCCACCTGATTGGGTACATTATATCCAAGCAGGGACGAAGGCGATATGGAATATTTATCCGTGTCGCTTTCTTGGGCATTCGATCGCAAGAACGGGCGCCAACGGAAGTCAATCGCGTTGAGATCCAATTCGTAAGATTCGGGTTGAAGAGGATCAGATAGCGAAGGATCTTCTGTTGGTGAATCGAAGTAGACCGGGAGAGAACAAGAAAAGGTGGGTCCAGGAGTTGCATACACGTTGAAGTTATCATCGTCATCCCGAAACACTTGATAATTGTGACTCATACAGGCACCGTGCTCCTGGAAGTCCGAGGGGGGTTCGTTGTCTTGGACGATGTCCAAAGATGCCCGAATGAGTTGTGGCAGTTTAATTTCATTATCGAGACGTAAGTGAGGCGCGGGTAATGCTGAAGGATGCATCATGTTAGTGGCATCAGAAGTTACTTGCTGTGGCACAGAAATCAAGGGTTTCTGGTGTGTGCCATCAACGATTGAATCGCCTATTGACCTGCGAATCGGGGCAAAACAACCTGGGGTCGAAAACGGTAGAGCATTAATCGACCCCTCTGGCTGCAAATGCGATAGCGTATGTTTCGCAGGAACGGTAGACGAAACACTGCCCTGCACATTCAGTGTACTGACTGCGCGATAAGCTGCATCAGGAACTTCATCTCGCTTATCGAACTCGAAGGGCGAGAACGCAAATAGTTCTTCCTCGTGGGAAACAACCGACAGCCGTGCCGGAGAGTTGGATTTTGATTCCGTATTAATGCGAGAAGGCGATAGCAACCCCCGCAAGGGATGGCCTGCTTCTAAGCTACAGAACGTGTTCGCGAGCCAATCGGGGAGTTGGTTCCTCGATTCCTTTGGTAGTACCTAGACGTTGGAAATGGGAAAAGTACCAGAGATCGGGGGGAGTTGAGCGCATATACGCATACCGCAGGCTTAGGGCATCCATCGAAGTCTTCCCCAGGATGTAAAGGTGACTTTTTCATTTTCAGCACAGAAAAACCTTTGCCTAGTTTCCCTGGATGGAGGTTGCCGTAGGCGTCCACTGGGGTCTTTGGAGCATCGTGGCTGCTGACGGAGGAGGTGCCGGAGGACTGCATCCTTTTTCGCGACGCGGCCGGTCTGCCGTTTTTGCACGAGAGCATAGTGTTGACCGATTTGATCATGCGGTCGAAACGCGTATTGAGGCCATCAGTCCTTCTTCGTTTCACTGGCCTGTACTGTGAGATGTCTATGGAGATACTTTAAGCACAGTGGAGTGAGCCAATCGGTGCTATCAGGAGACCTATTGTGTTCGCACGCGCGTCCGAAACGTTGGTGCTGTAGATGCGGTCACCATGAGCTCGCGACGTTGAACGGCGCCGTTAAACCAACCTTGCATTTGTGTAGCGCGACAGACTCGACGCAGAGTCGTCCAAACCTACGAGAGACGGCGTACGTGTAGGCATGGCCGTGGGTAATCAAGTGTATTGTCGTTAGATAAGCGATAACGTCTTCCTCGCGAGTATCTGCCAATACTTCGGTTAATGGGAACCGATTTTTGTCATCGTGCTTGTGTGTCCCGAGGTCGGTTCTCATGCACATGAATGCAACGCGTCCGAACTCGGGCAGCTGAATATTCGCTTCCCCCTTCTTCTTTTGTTACGTCTACCACGCTCTCGAGTCACATATAGCTCGACGAGGTTTGATCACTAACGTCGTGCTCACCACACTGCGGGCCATACCATGTCATCTGAGAAATCACCGGCACCTCCCGGCGAGGATGAAAACACACAAATTCACCTCCCTTTGCTAATTGGAATCAAAGCCTTTTCCGATGACAGACTTCCTTTGTATACCGACTCTCGCGTCAGGGCGCGTGTGCCGAACTCATGGAAACGAGGCTTCCTTGTCGTTAGCTCCCTCTGCCTCCTCCTAGTGCTCGTTCGTGGCGTCCCTCTGTGGTGTATACCATCAATTCGTTCACCCACAATCGTTCGCAACCCTGCCTATCTAATCGCTGCAGACCATGGCGCTGTCGCAGCAGAGAACAAGCGCTGCTCAGACATTGGGGTCGATGTACTAAAGGAAGGAGGGAGCGCCGTCGACGCGGCCATCAGTGCATCGCTTTGCACCGGTGTCGTCAACATGTTCTCGTGAGTACTGCTCATCACTACTGTACGACAAACTTATCCGGCTTAACGTTCGGCCCGGAATTACATGAAGCTCGGGGATCGGTGGAGGTGGTTTCATGACCGTTCGAGTGCCGCCCACTATACCAGGCACAGCATCCGAGGTGTTTACGATTGACTTCCGGGAAACCGCGCCGGCACTGGCGAGCAAGACGATGTATGTTAACAATCCTTCAGCTGCCAGATTTGGTGGCTTGGCAGTCGGGGTTCCAGGTGAACTTCGTGGCCTCGAAGAAGCCTACCGCCTGTGGGGTCGTTTGCCCTGGCAAAGACTCGTGCAACCGAGCGTCGAACTGGCTGCTGAATGGACTGTGGACGTGGAGCTGGCCAGGAGGATCCAAGTAGGTTGGTCCCTGTCGAACACCTTCTCCTTGTTTATGTATTACAGATGTACGCGGATCTCATGCTCCACAGCAAAGACTGGCAAGCCGTTTTTGCTCCGGAGGGAAAGCTGCTTCTTCAGGGGGAACCAATCCGACGCACAAATTATTCCCGCACGCTCGACATAATTGCAAATGAAGGGCCGGGTGCTTTTTACAAGGTTTGGTTCAATTGCTTCTGTTCTTGGATGACGGTGATCCAAATATACACCATTGACAGGGTTCCATTGCTGATTCCATCATTCGTAAAGTTCACGAAACAGGCGGTATCCTTACACACGCGGACCTCGAGAATTACACTGTCAAGGTCGAACGTGCGCTCGAAGGGACTTACCATGATAAGAAAGTATACACTTCACATGCCCCTACTTCCGGGCCTGTACTTCTCCACATGTTGAACCTCCTTGAGCGATTCGACCTCATTAGTGAAGGTCGGACGCCGTTAAATGTACATAGAATTGTCGAGGCGATGAAGTGTGAGTCCATGTGTTCACCGTGAGGGTCATTACTCAATATTTCAACGGCGACTAGTTGGGTTTGCAGCACGGTAGGTCGAGATGGAAACACATTGTCCGCGGTGGTCGATTCTGATGGTGTTATAGAACAAGGATAGGAGACCCCTCCTGCTACACAGGCAATATCACCCGTGTCAGGGAAATCCCGACCAAAGAATTCGCTGATCTAATCGCCGTTAACCTTACTGACGTGAGAGTTTTGTTCATATTGGCTTTTTGCTGTTTCTGATGTTGCCATTAAGGACCGGACTCATCCGCCGGAATACTACAACCCCGAATTTGATGTCGAAACCGATCATGGCACCGTACGTATTCTGCGACGTCCGGATCACGAGTGCTTATTTTCGGATGAATAGAGTCATGTCTCGGTAGTAGACAAGGACGGCATGGCCGTCGCATTGACCACCACGGTGAATTTGGTGTTTGGCTCTCAAGTGCTTGACCCTGAAACGGGTATTCTCCTGAATGACGAGGTATGAATAATCTACGGAACACGTTGAGACTTGCTCTTGAATCATTCCGCGTAGATGGACGATTTTTCCACGCCTGGGACTTCAAATGGGTTTGGCTTGCGGCCGTCCCCGTGTAAGTCTTCCTTCTCCAAACTGTCCGTTTTCAAAGGGTGATCAATCACTGACCCAGACAACTACCCTGAGCCGGGCAAGCGACCATTGTCGTCCACCTCACCCACCATCTTAGAATACGCCGATGGATCGTTTTACCTCGCCATTGGCGGTTCGGGGGGATCACAGATTTTTACTGCCCTCTTGCAGACGTTGTTGAATTTGGATTGGGGCATGGACGCCAGCAAAGCTGTGGAATATGGACGTGTCCATGATCAACTCTATCCAGTGCTTGTCGGCGCGGACAACATCCTCCCAGCATTGGTTCTCCATGGTCTCCGAGACCGCGGACATAATGTGACAGGTGCGCTCTATGCCGACGTTGACGCTGACGTTGAGGCCGTGCCCTTGCCTTTTTTTTGCGCTGACATGCTGGCTGTAGTATTGGATATCAATCGCGTCGCTGCGGTGATTCAGACTGTTGTGCGCAAAGATGGCAAGATTTACGGTACGTTACGATCATGTGCCTTCCTGGGATCTACGGACGTGTCACTGACGCGGGTTCACAGCGGCGAGCGACTCGAGGAAGAACGGGATTGCTGCAGGATACTGACCATTTTTGCTTGGGTGGGAAAGGCAACGTACACCCATGAACGATGACTTTGGATAGAGTTGTTGGCAATACCTATCCTTGACGACGTACACACTATGTAATGGCCCTCCGTCATGCGGAGTAGGCTTGTAGATAAAGGAACATTGCGCCTTTGTTAACGTATGAATCTCTTTCCGAAAGGCGTTGAACGGAAGGTCGGCCCGGGTGATTATAGTCCAACCTGAAGAGGTAGACTACGAAGCCAGCAATCCTATGCCCTTCGCTAGGACCGCAGCACTCTTTGCTTCTTGTAGCCAAGTGCGCAGCTCGTTGTTAGGGCGCATCCCAGCCTAGAGGGAATATTGCTGTATGATATTCCAGTGCCCTTGAGATCAAACAATGCAACACTCGTCCATCGGGTGCAATCCTACCCAATCCAGACATTTGTTTTGACACGGCTCGTCCACGCTCCCGTTCAACTATTCGCTACGCTCTTTCGTAGTCCACCTTCCTTTCAGATTTTTTGCTCGTTTTTGGTTACATTCATGGCAGAGACAGACTGGGACCTCATCGCATCCTACGCTGGACTACTCTGTCTCGCAAGCGTCTCCATTTATTGTGGTGCACTCGATTCGTTGCCGGTACGTCAACTCCTCGCCGTTCCACTGCTTGTCCAAACCCAACGTTAAAAGCCCAGCCCACGCGATCGCAATGCGTCTGGTCCAAAAAAGAGCCTGCTCCATGACGACCAGGAGGACGAGGACGAGGATGAAGACGTTCCAGACCGCATGTCCTCGGGCGACGCATGGCTGTTCCCGATCGTGAGTGGCCTTCATATTTACGTCCGACTGAGGGACAAAAAAAAAACGCTCACATCGCCATCCAAATCAGGTCGGTTCTGTAGCCTTGTTTGGGATGTACATGGTGGTCACGTACGTGGGCAAGGAATACATCAATTGGTTGCTCGGTTGGTATTTTTCGATCGCCGGGGTGGGGAGCGTATGGAAGGTACGGTCTGTCTGTTCTTGGTTGCGGGTTCGAATTCGTTTTTTTGTTTCTTCTTTCTGTTTTCTTTGTTTTCTTTGTTTTTTTTGGTGACATGCGCTCGTTTTGCCAGTCGTTTGCTGAACCCATGTATAGTCCGCCGTATCGTTGGCTAAATTCGTCATCGGGAGGGAGAAATGGAGGTCGTTTGATCGGAACCGGTTACTCCTACTCCGGGGACCACTCGGTGCGTCGAGCGCGTGCACGCGAAATATGGCTGTGGACGATCTCATGTTTTCATTGGTTAGAGGTAGTCTCCCTGTCTTTCCGAACGCCGACGCTGGTGTTGCTGCCAGTGGGCATGCTCCCTTCCATACTTTACGGCTTCTGTGCCGGATCTCGCAAGTCTGCATTGCTAACAGACATTCTCGCACTCTCCTTTTCGCACAATGCGCTGTCGATCCTGAAACTAGATTCGTTCCAAACGGGGTGTATACTCCTGTCGGGGCTATTCTTTTACGACATCTTCTGGGTGTTTGGTACTGAAGTGGTGAGCCACAGGTCGTACACACTGCAGGGTCTTGTCTCATTCTGTGTAGATGGTCAAAGTAGCCACCTCTCTCGACGTGCCCATTAAGCTTCTGTGGCCCAAATCAATGACATTCGCCACTGAAGGAGGGTTCACCATGCTTGGGCTTGGTGACGTCGTTATACCGGGTATGTTCATCGCCCTGGCACTCCGGTATGACCACGCGCGTGCAGAGAAGACGGAGGGGTGTTTTGCGAAACCATACTTCTGTGTCACATTAACAGCATACATGGTGGGCCTCATCACGACGATGACCGTGATGCATACGTTGGGCAGGGCCCAACCAGCGTTATTATATCTTAGGTAAGCGTACCCCATAACCCCCCATCCCTTGCCCCTTTTTTTGTTGACGTTGTGTGCAATGTGTAGTCCGGCATGTATACTGTCTTTGGTGGCAACGGCGGTTGTGCGTGGGGAAGTTGTTGATGTATGGAGGTGGTCAGATGATCCCGAGCTGTCACGACAGAAGACGGCACAGGAAGCAGGTGTGGAATCTCGGGTGTTGCCAGAGGTTCAAAATGGGAACGGTACGCCACAGCCGAATAAGGGCGCTGATGGTGGACATGTGGATGGGGAAGGAACGAATGAAGGGGAAGAAGAGGAAACTGCCGAGCAGGATGGTACGGACGAGGTGAGACCAAAAAAGCGCAAGAGCAGAGGGAAGAAGAAGGTATGATGGACGAATTAGCGAGTGGGGAGGGAGCGTCGGTGTATTGACGAGTGGCCGCAAGGTATGCAGGGTTGATCGGACATGTGCTGCGCTCTGTTGTGAGAGAGGATGGAGGGATATGATATATTTGCGACATGGCCCAGTGGGGGTAACGTATGGCCTGATCCCACGCCCGTTGCTCCAACGTTGTCGTAAGGTGATCGAGGGTGCCTGAGGTCGGGAGAGTGCGAAGATTGATATGGGGAGCGAGGACTGGATGGGATGAGGTGGCCCAAGGAAGCGGATGAGCAATGAATGATATTTGAGTGGTGCGGGCCACTCCCACTGGGCAGGTCCCGAGTCCGGCAGACCGGACCTGAGGGGGACAGAGAGGGAGGGTGTACGGGACTTTGAGAGCCATTCTCAGGCTCATACGGCTGCCAAGAGGGGAGAAAGGAAGCAGATGACAAGTTCGCAAAAGGAAATAGGGGGCGAGTCATGGACATTGCTCAGAATATGCCGTCATTTCATTGACCCTGTGCAGACGCATGTTGGTCCGAAAGGGGGCGGCGTAACTGGCTTGGACGGATAGAGGAATGTGTGCTGTCAAATGCCACAACGTCTTGTGTCAGACTGGTGATGTGTTTGATCTGACAGTGCTTGGGAAAACAGGGCGAGGATGTTGACTGTTGGGGGCACGAGCGATCTCATGATTGCGAACATGTGCATGTGCATGTGGCGCCGAATGGACGGGGGAGCTGGATGTGTTGGGGTGACGGATGGACGATGTGGAAGGGAGAGGGTGGGGATGGATGGGATCGTGGTACTAATACGACAGAGAGATGGGTCCGTCCGGCGGAGGAGAAGGGGACAAGGGCCAAAAATACGCGGGATCGACTGTGGAGATCTGAGGAGGGAGGAGGGGGAGAGAGGGGAGGTGTGCCATGGAAGGCGCTCCCGAACGGATGACGGCAAAGGGATACATGGCTGTTACGGTTACCGAGGATGTTTGATTTCAGAGATGACGACCGTCGGACGGGAGGATTAAATGACGTAATGGTGCGTATACCGTCCATGAGGTGCTCAAACATGGGGGCTCCATGGCGAGAGGTGGACCCCGGACACGGCACCTCGACATGTGAATACTCGCACTGAGGGGGGGTCACGATGCCGGATATGGGTGATCTGCCCGTGGGGTCCTGCTAAATGGGTGACGGGCCGTGCCTTGCAGTGACTGGTCGTCCCTTGCGCCTTCAGCGTTGTCGATTTCGAGGAGACGCTCGATTTTCACTGACCCCATCTGTTTTATATATATATTTTCTCCCTTTTCATAAAAAGATTTACTCGAGCCAAAGGGAGGGTTGATTCGCAGAGTGTTCCCAGTCCCCCGCCCAGAACGGGTGTCGTATGTTCCTTGGCCTCTCCCTCCGTCTCCCGTTGGCTGATCGTTGTGCCCCCCCCACAGATCACCGCAATGCATGCCCTCTCGAACGACGACTGGAACTCCCTCTTCTCCGCACCGCTCACCCCCGCCGTCTTTGCCAACCTCGCAGCCAACGGCGTCTTCCACGTCCCCTCTGCTGACCACCATCGCCATCCCCCACCCAACCCTCCTCGCGATCACCACCCAGACTACCACCACGATCACGCCGCATGGTCTCACCCCCCCCTCCATCACACACCCAGAC
>QFEL01007199.1:0-23590 GCA_003316195.1 Neoboletus brunneissimus
AAACTGCAGCGAATATTTGGAATTCTTGCTCATTACCTCCTGCAACAATTTGGTACTAAAGTCCGGTGAGTGTGCTAGTGACTCCCCCGCGGGATCATATTTTGTACTGCTAATACTATACCCGGATATCGAGTCCGGATGAAATTGCACCCAGGTTTTAAACGGAACCCTGATCAGCATCCGGACAAAACCAGCCCCGGTTAGAGACGGTGCGTCTAGACATGGCCTTGATATTTCCCATAGATCTGAAAGTACTTGGAAATGCCAACTACCGTCAGCGAAAACCTTGCCTAACTGTGATTGCATTTGTTGAACTCTGTCTACAACATGAACTTAACCACCACCCAAACAAGGAAGGAGTTTCCGTGGTGGGTTGATTCCCACGGTTATGAGTCTGGAGAGACTATCAAGCAAGGTACATAATATCCCAAATCCTATGCCTTACCGACCATCAAAGCGAACGTGCCTATCTGCCCTCGTAGACTCAGAGGCTCGTCACCAACCACCTACGACAGATCCATTGGCTCTTCCCCACCCTCTCCCTCTGCCAGCTCCTCTACTCCCTCTTCCGTGCTAACTCCTTGCGCTTGACCTAGCGCCTGACCCTCCCCTTCCCCCCGTCGCCTCAAATGTGGATAGCACAACTCCCTCTCCTCCACCACTGCCTCCACATCATCTTCATTCCAATCGCTCGTCGCCTCCCACTCGTTCTCAAACTCGATGTCCAACGCCAACTCGGGGTTCTCCCTTTCGCTCAGCGGCAGAAAGGCGGCGAGTGCATAGGCGGTATTGCCTGGGGACCCTGAACTCGCACCCGGCATCGAGCCTACTGCAGGGGACGGGGAGGCTTGGGGGTGGGGGTGGGGATGATACGAAGAATGACCATGGGACGAGACTTGAGGCTGTGCTTGAACCCATCGCCGTTCCCGGAGTCGTTTATGTCGCTCGCGATCTTCTTCGATCCGCTTGAATATCTCTCCGCGCGACAGGTGGGCGTCGTTTCCGGAGCCGTGGCCGCGCGAGGAAGGGGGACGTGACGTGGGGGAGGCCACAGAGGCTCCCAACGTCTCGGTAGCTTGGGTTTGCCGGGAAGAGAGTACCTGCATCACTTCGTCGACTCGTTGAGGTTCGATGATCCGTTTCGTGCGCCAGCTCTCGAAGATCTGCGGGTGGACATTAGCAAGTGAGTGTGGAAGGGTCTTGAAAGGTACTGCTAGATCGAACCTGTTTCGTGCTCGTCAGATTGGGAAGTCCCTGTCGTCCGACCGGGACTACACATTCGACGATCTGGCGGAGGTCCCGAGAGACATAGTCGACATAGAAAGACGTACTGGCTTGCTTGGCGTGTCTGACATGATGCGTCAGCCACCCGAACAAGCCACAAACCAGGG
The DNA here is from genome assembly GCA_003316195.1 of Neoboletus brunneissimus. NCBI lineage: Eukaryota > Fungi > Basidiomycota > Agaricomycetes > Boletales > Boletaceae > Neoboletus > Neoboletus brunneissimus. The sequence continues at coordinate 1,392 of QFEL01007199.1, forward strand.
CGAGTAATATAAATTGCGAGCTCGAGGACGTACGAAGATGACTCGGCGGGTGGCGGTTGGTGTGCCTTTGCAAGCAATGAAGCCTCACAGAGCGAGTCGAGGAAATAGAGAATGTTTATCCGATGGTTAATAGAACCCTAACAGAAAAGTAAAGAAAGGGTTCGGTCAACGAAAAGACCCACTGAATACAGATCGGAAGGGAAGACCAAAACCATCCCGGTTCGTAAGTATCACCACCCCATCGCAAGTGTGTCACACGACATAGAGAAGAAAAAACGACGTACCTTTTGACATTCCTCAATGATGCACTCCCACAAGTCCTCCCCACATCTCGAGAAATACTTGAGCGCATATCCGACTACTTTTTGGATCGACTGATGCGTCCTGCAAGGACCATCGACAAACATTGTAAAGCGGTAGCGTGTGGAATGAGAAGAGACAGTGAGGACGAGGGGTGTCATCATGTGTGCAGCGGAGACGGTGGGTGAGAAGGAAGCACTCACGCGTTGAGTTTTCGGAGGAGACCTAAGAACTGCATGCGTACTTCAAAGGGATCCATGATCTGGATTGTCTGCGACGAGTTCGTTTGCGGTGCTTGCTAGCTTGTAGTACATCATATTAGCTGGTGCTCTAAATTCCCACGGTCTAATCACCAACCGACGAGATCCGTTAGAAAATGTCACCGCCATTAGCGCTTCACTTGGCCTCAAGAAGAGGTGAGATATTCTTTGTAGATCTAACGCATGATTGCTTACCGTGTTGGGAAAGAACGTTATAACAATATTGTTGATGCGTTGGCAGAGCCGAGAAAGATTGACTCGACATCCCTGAACAACTTCGCATTGCATTGATTGGCTCACATACTCATTCCCTACCCCGTTTCCAGGATCATCGTACGTTACTAGGCTTCCCAATATCTTTTCTCTTGTTCCTCGACCTGATTTTGTGTGTCTAGCCATATCAAACGTTCTCTCGATGGTGAATGTGGTGATATCATGTTCACAGACACCGTGGCGGAGCTCAGGCAAGAGATTAATGAACTGGTCGAAAAGGCTGATGTGAAAGGATACCGACAACACTGCACCATTTGGGAAGTACATTTGAGGTGAGACCGTCTACTTCATTTCAGCGTTGATCGAAGGCACATACCGACTCGCTATATATACTTATAAGCAGTGGGACCAATCTTTGTGCCGTGGTTTCTACACCCACACGTTGACATATTAAGCCGTGGTCACATATGCAGGAGGACAGGACAATCTTCCCCGGGTCCCCAGCCGCCATCTGACAACGCGACCACGCACAAAAATGACCTTCGCGTGGGTTTTCTTCACATGAGAGTACCGAGCACCTAAAACACTATAAAGTCGCGCTGGCCACCCGCAAGTTCGTTACTCTCGTTGAGCTCCTTGGCCCTTCATACCATGCATTTCAACGCCCATTCATTCTTCCTATCCGCCCTCTTCGTCACGAGTGGCGTTCTTGCACAACTAGCTGCCGAGCCTACCAGTGGCAGCCCCGCCGTTACCTATCCCTCTTACGGCGATGCCTTTGTCTTCTGCAGCGACCCAGGCTGCACAGGCACATGCGAGCTTGTCGATGGCGGGTATCTAACTGGCACTGAAGGCGAAGCGGAGTACGCCCCGAACTCCTTGGGCTTCCAATCCATTTACTGGTATGATCCCGACAACGCTGACTGGATACTCTACACGTGCCCTGGCCCCTACAACTGCAATTACTCGCCGAGTATCGGGCCAAACACCTGCTACGACCTGTACGACAACGGTGTTCTGACTGACTATTATTACTATGGATACGACCTGGGCCCGGGCTACGAGGCCCCTTGATGTTTAGAGGTACGGAGGATATCCCTTCGCGCAGACAGATTAATTCATCTGCATGCAGGCTGCGGGAAGGACGACCCTAAGAGGAAAGAAGAGAAGCTGGAGTGTGGGAGAGATCTAGCATTGCTTTTACTTTCTATCGATCCCAACTGGATGTTCTAGCTCGGGGAATTTTCTAGATAGGATTGCCGATGTAGAACAGCATTGAGGGTCGGTATGGTATTGGAACAAATCCACGTCGCTACACGCAAATCTTCATTGATATTACTACCATGAAGTCAGACTACTCCATAGTGAACTCTAGCTATATGATCTCCATCCCGTCATCGAGTCAATCTGTGATTTCCGGGCTGTCGGTACCAATGGACGGCATTTTGGCTGTCAATTCGTTTGGGACTCCTCCACGGATGCATGCCGGAAGTTGAGAATTTGACCTCATGCAATTAGTGGGTTGTTTCGATTTTTGCAGCAGACATTCTCGAGACGCTAGATATGCGACAGCAGTGTGGTGTGGAAGATGATCATTAAGGCTCGGTACGACTACGGGCAACGTGAAGCAGAACCGAAATGGAAAATGATGAGCGACAGGCACGGATTCGAGCTCAAGAGGGTTGTATACATGCGTCATTTCGAACCTGGCAGTCGACGAGACATGCGACGGATCGGCCGAGGTACCAGCCCGAGACATACGAAGACCGGAATGAACACGCTACGCGAGAGGAACGGCGAGCACGATAAGGATAAGGGCGAGGAAAACGCTGGCGGCGAAACGGTGCGACAGATGGACGTGACGGGGTAAGTCAAAGCTCAGCGGATCGACGTTTGATCATCGTTAGAGTCTGTCGCACAGTAGTATAAATTCACATATTTTTCCGTGAAATACAATCCGATAAAGTCAGACCAATCACGTGGTCGCAATCTGATCAATGTCTTCGACCGACCAAGAACCTCAGGCCGTCCAGGCCGTCCAGCCTGTGCAGGTCCTCTATTGCGAAAGTATGACATCTCCATTCTCCGATATTTCCTGCTTGAAAATACTTTTCTCGACATAGTTTGCACGTTTCCTCCAGAGTACTGTGAATTTGGATCGAGTCTAACCAGGTGCAAGGAATGGTTACATGCGGGTCACCCTCAGCTATTTGAGAAGTACTACTCGGAGGGTGAGTGATCCCTACTTCTTCACACAGTCAAGCCCTTGATGGTCGTACCCATCAGACGCTCTCCAGTCGAAGCTCGGCACGCTCAGCTTGGAGGCTCAGGTCAAGCTCGAGAAAGATATCGCAAAGAAAGAAGCAAAGGCAGAGGCTAAGGCGGATGCTGCCCTTAAGAAGAAGATGGTGGCTTTTTCATGTTCACCGTTTCTGAACTGAGCGGTTGATCCATACATCGGCAGGCTTCGCAAGTCACGATCAGACGCATCGAGCGGAATAAGCGCAAGTTTGTCACGGCTATCCATGGGCTTGAAGCGTTTGGTGGGTTGCTCGCGCTTGTCTTTGCGAGTGACAGCTTTGCTGATAAGCACGCCGCGTGTATGACAGACATTGAGCTGAAGAAAGCAGCCAAGTTCTTGGCCCAGAAATTTGCAACAGGCGCGTCTGTTACGAAGAACCCACAAGGGCAAGACGAGATCGTTGTGCAAGGAGATGTGTCTGACGAAGTTCTGGAGCTGATCGAAAATAACACAGGTGTCTTCAAAGGGATCCCTACGGCAAACGTGGAACAAGTGGAAGATAAGAAGAAGAAAGCCGCCGAGTAGCTGTAGAACTATAATTTTATGCATTGGATTGCGTACTAATCATCTCATGTACATCAGTTGCGGTGCGCTATGATGTCATTCCAACCTGTCAGAATATATTTAGCTGAAGTCGACTCCTATTCATGCTTTCCCCAACACCCTAATACACCATGCTGCCAACCACAGCAATACTCCGTCGACTTTCCGCATCCCCAACTAGCCCAAGTTGCAGGCTTTTTGCCCGCACCATCCACCGAGGCCGCGTCACTCGACAACGACGCGACCCACCAAACCCTGTCTCACACGGCGTGGAGAACTACTTCGTGGACGGGGATGACTCACCCCCACCAAACAACCCTATATACAAGGTGGATGCGACCTCAGACGCTGCGCAGAGTGCATACGAGCCACCATCTGGGCCATGGAGCCGGGCGGGTGCGGAGACGGAGGAGTACCGCACTGTCAGCAAGGACGAACCGTATGATGTGCCGAATGATCCAGACATGGAGTTGAGGTATGGCGGAAAGAAGAGATATACGGTGGACAAGGGTCCGGAGACGAGCAAGGCTGGGGAAGGTCCGGAAGGAAGCGAGCGTTGGGGTCGGAAACCTGAAGGGCAATCTTGACCAAACAGTTCGTGTAGGGAATCCTTGCCTCTCCACGGATCCCCGATGCTTATTCAACTCTTACAGTACGGAATCCTAGCTCGAATGGTGGTTTCTTTCAGGGTACCCAGATTCCGGAAGCTATTTTACATACTATTCTACTCGAAGCTCTAATAGTGCAAAGGATTCACATCGCTGACAGGCTCAATCCCGGGATGACTCTGTAGGACCAATGTTATGTAGACGTTGATGTAGGTACTGGTCTAATAGTAGTCTGTTCGTGGACTCCGTCGCCAGTAGCCACAGAACGATAGATTGGGCCTGAATTTTAAATCGCTGCAACACCTCCGTTCATGGTACTATCCTTAATTCGCGCAGAAAGAGGACGATGTCCAGACCAGGATGGGGTAAACAAGAGTAAACAAGTTGTGATCGCAGCGATCCCTTTCCAACTTTCCAAGTGTACATACTTCCCGCTCGTCGACGCGCGTGCAGAGCAGATTCGCTCCGAGTTTCAACTCGGTTACTGTAAGTGTGCAACTTTTGGTCAAACTCCGCAGTCATGTGTACTTTTCTCATTGTTCAACCCTGGTGGATCAAGTACTATATCCCATTCAATTACTCGAGGTTCATTGAGTTCTTCAGGCACTACTCTGACAGGAGGTATTTTGTCTAGAAGCAAACATCTCGGATCCGACTCGCCTAACGAGCGGTCATGATTATGGAGTAATCCCATCAAGCATCATTCCATCAGAATGCGCGTGTACATGCCGACACTCCAGTGCGCCAGTGGGTCAGGGCCCTTCCCCCACTTGAAGTGCATCACCCCATCGTGATTGGTCATTCAAACGAGGTCGCAAACTGTATAATGGACCAGACTGCTCTACCTCGATAGTCCACTCCCCACCCCAATCGCACCTCATGGTTGTCATCGATCCCTCTCCGGCCAGTCAATGCCCCGTACGTCCATCCAATCAGCCCTCCATACCTCAGCCTCCTGCAAGATGCCCAGTTTCAAATGCGCCAATCGATCCCCGCAACAATATGCCAGTCGAGGGTCAAGAACCCGCTCCTTGTCAATTCAGTGAACTCCCAATGACGAGAGTAATCTCTTCCATCCCACGCCCTTCAGACTCGACGTGTGGTCATCAAACCAATAGTGAGTCAGGACCTCCCTTATTCTTTTACTTCCTGACGTGCATCATCAGCGCAAGATAATTGGGAATATCCCTCACCCCAGCAGTTCTATAATGCGCTGCTCCGGAAGGGGTGGAATCTGTCAGAGAGGCGGATCGAACCTATGGTTCTTATCCACAATAAGCTAAACGAAGATGCTTGGAAAGACGTTCTGCGATGGGAGTCACGCTTTCATGGAGGGTACGAATACATATCTCTTGAAATTCTGGGTGTTCACACGCTTTACCAGAGATGCCGAAGCGGCCAAGCTCGAACTCGCATCGTTTTCAGGGATTCATGGCCACCTCTCGAACAAAGCCCGTTTTTACAAATTTGGGAAGCGGTTCTTCCCTTCTTATTTCACGTATGTGTCTTCTTTCACGAGACGTCGATTCTTGGGATGATCTCCGAAAATAGGCTGCCCGATCCTTTCGATCGACATGATTGGATTGTTCGCCGTCCGCGAACTGGGAAGCATGCCCGATATGTCATTGATTACTACGGGATCAAGCATCCACGAAGAGAAACGAAACTTGTGATCGACGCTCGACCAGCATTGGATAGCTTTGATAATGCCAGGATGAGAGTCGTTGCACTTATAGGTAGGATGATTTCCATCTTTGGTGCAGCAATCACTAGAGTTCCGTATGAGGGGGCGCCAGTGGTCAAGTATGGCACGTGCCTACTGGCCATCGGGATTTCTGTGTATCTGAGTATATTTGTATCTGTATGAACACCCTTATGTGGTATCCAAGTTTGGTCGTCGTGGCCGAACTATTGTGGTGCTTCGGTACTGTCTTCACTTGCTCATCCTATGGTGTCAATATTTCGGCCGTCATCCCATTGGCATCGGATCAAGTACATAGTCACCTCCTGGCCCAGGGATGTAAACACACTTGATGCAAGGTAGGGGGGTGGACTTTGTCCAAAATGCGAGGTGCCGCTAAGTTATCTGAGACAGTAATTTGAGCCCACAGTGTTCAAATGCAGTGCGGTGTCGATCAAACCTCCAGTCATCGCTGGACTAAATGTGGTGAATGGAGAATGACTACGTCCCTTGGTCACCCCCGTGAGTATCTTGAGTTCATATATCATATGAGCCCTGTCCGGGAGACGTGCGGCACAGTGCGGAAATTGTGACCTTGGAGATGCCTACTGCCTGCAGCAGATTGTCCACTCAGTGCACCCCTTTTCCGATTCCCGAACTTCACAACCGTGGGATCGGAAGCGGGAGAAGCCGTGATTCAACATTCGTAATATATAGGTGAGTTTGATGGCTGCAATTGGCCTGGTAGATTCAGAAATTCATGTCACACTGCTCCCTCGCACACATACCCTCTTGTCCTGTCAGTGGACCTCCCCGAAATGTGGTGTCAACATTTTGATTGTAGAGAAATTAGAAGGAGAACCGTATAGGGAGTTGGGTCAAGCGCAACGAATGCAGTATCGAACCATTTCACCCTCTCACGTCGGGCTGGTGGACTCCACGAGTTGTCGCTAGGCTCCGTGACTCGGATGTTACGGAGTATTCGAATCTCCCACGTTCATGCAACAAGCATTAATGATGTCAGTCCACGAAAACTCTGAATGGGAGTACGAACAAAGGACATCCCCATCCTCCTTGGTCACGACCAATGGAAACCTGGAAATCGTCTATGACGCAATCCTAATGACCTGCAGGTAGAGTTCGCGGGAGATAATTTGACCAATCGTGCTCTGATCCAGCGTTCGTTGGAGCTTGCTTTCAGCTTATATTGCACTCACTCCAGTCCTTTCATCCTTTGTGACCAGCCTTTCACCTGTTCCCCGGGCTGTCAAATCGCAAGGTATAAAGCCATGGTAGGCCTTGAACTTGGTATGCTCGCTGTCAAGTACTCATCACCGTTCCTCATACTCACTATGTCGCACTACCTCAATCCTCTCCACGCTCCAGTGCCTTCAGAATTCCACTCTCAATATACCGCTTTGTCCCATGCCAACCCACCGTTAGAACCGCCTTTTCCGACATCGCTTCCTCCGTCCTACAAGCGTGTTCCGCAAACTCCACCATCGAAACTTCCTTCATCGCCCCGTCGATCGTCTCCTCATGTGCCCGTCACATTCGAGCTGATCGGAGCTCCTACCCGTGGCCTCGGAATACCCATGCGGGAACTGGTGGCACGATCAGGGTGTGCTTTGGAGCGCATGATTGTGGATGCCAATGAACCTGTGGGATACCTCATGTCCGGTTCTCTCGGGATCCGTAAGGTTTCTTTGAGGATTATGGTAATATCCACGCTCGCGTTCGTTTCCGAGTTGTGTTCTGACGTTACCGTCCAGTGGCCAGGCTATGACCACGTGGATTCGTCTCATTGTCTCGATTTGTTCTCGTCCGCAGGCCCGGTGACGCGTGGCCAGCTTGCTGTTCAAATTGCCTTCGCCTTTTCTGCATACGTTGCTGTGAGTCCTGATCATGTCTTGTTCATTCCCAACCGTTCATTTCCGTTGACTCTGCATTAGCAAATGGCAGCTCAAACGCCTTCTCCGAGTGCTGCGGGCTGGCGTCTAGGGAGCAGCAGTACGGGAGGTATAGCCTTTGAGCGCCTGGTGCTCATCGCACTCTGGAATGCTTGTGATGATCACTGGATGGCGGAAGTTTACATCGACACCCGCTGAGTTGGCTCGAACATTTGTTTTCTGTTCTTCGTTTTTTTGTACCCTACATTGTAGCGTTACATAATGTTTCATTCGCCATTTTCGTTTGTGATAGCTTAGCTTATCTTACAGCCCAGAGGGCTTAATTCAACGCTGTCGCGTGTCCCGATAGCTAGCGAGACACGCAATAGTAGACATAAGGCCCCAACATTGGACGGTCCTAGGGCCGGTCTGGGGGAAAAGTTCGGCGTGCAGGCTCGGGGTACTTACGTGACGCGCGTGTCCCTTTGCAAGGCCGGCGGACTTCTACACTCGAGTCTCGAGTACCCCCCGCTCCATCCTGGCCTCCATTTCCTAGACGTTCTCGTAGATACAGGGATCCTATAGTTTTTGTTATACAGCACGCTCCAATCGTACGGACTTTCAGGGGAGTTAATTATATGCGCGACAGAAGTTCCTCCGGTGTCACAGGAATCCATAACTCGGTAAAACATTCGGTTGCGTGCCGGTTCAACGCTTGGAGTCTAGCTGTGACGAGGAGGCAATGCCGGGAATACAAATACATTACAGCCTTCCATGCCCCTTCGACTTGCTGCACCCATTTGTTATCACAGGACACGTTTTCACCACTGTCCGTCTTCCTCGGGAAGAAAATCATTCCGTCGGTGCCCTGCGCGTCTGACCAGACTACTTTAACTAGCCGGCCCGTCCCGCGTCGTTTTGGGGAGAGGTCCCCTCAGCAACATGTCAGACCGTCCAGAGCCGTGGACGAACGACAACGCCCCCATTCCCATCCTACGACGCGCCCCAGTGCTCTTGGACAGTCACGGAGATCCCATACGTGCGATCAGGGAGACGCTGGCATTCGTGGGGGACGTCCGTCCCCGTCAGCTAGGCGCTCGGGACAGTGATACTCGCGACGGCAGCATTCGCCGATCTATATCACACCGTATCTCCCGAGTGGCAACGACGACGTTCGGGCGAAACCTTTCCGAGTCACTCCGTCGTCCTCGCAGCGCGAGTCAGAGCCGAGTTCAAGGCGGCGCAGTTGGGCAACGTAGTGAAGTCCGGATTAGGAAAGTGCACGACGAAGACGGCAGTGCGCGTCCGTTTTTCGCCTCTGATGGACGTGTCTCCTTTGAGAGGACGATTGCCTTTATTTCTACCAACGACGGTTATTCCGCACGTGCACATGACCTGGCCATGTCATCTCTGGCAGAAGTCCCTGTGCCTGCGTTGCTTCAACAAGGCGTTCCTATGACCAAGGTCTCGGCGAAATCACAAAAGAGTTATCTATTCAAGCTCGATGCTGATCAAGGTCAGATCATCTGGGAATCCAAGAGATTGAGAATCAGTACGTGCCTTTTGGTTGAGTAGTTTAGGGGCAACGTTGAACCCGTTACTTGCTACGCTCGACAGTTCCCATTGAGAACATCAAGGAGCTCAGGTCGGGATCCGACGCGAGGTATTACCGCCAGCAGTTTCAGCTCGCACGCGAATACGAGGATCGATGGATCACTATCATTTACATTCTAGACGGGCAGTACAAGACTCTTCATCTCATCGCTTCTTCATTGGAATCATTTCAGTTTTGGGACATCACCTTGAGAAAGCTGTACGCAATAAGACAGGGACTCATGACGGGCCTTGGAAATGAGGAGATCCGACAAGCGGTCTGGGTAAAGCAGTGTTGGAAGTCGACCGGCGAACAGAACTACCAGAGATTGTCCTTCGACCAGGTGGAAAAGTTGTGCAGGCGATTGAATATTAATTCGTCTCAGGAGGATCTCATGCGTCTATTCAAGGTGAGTTACTCACGTGCCGTTTTCTGGGTTACTTTATGATGAGTTTGATGGCTGGTCTAGAGCGCAGACTCGCAAAAACGTCAGTACCTCGACTTCGCCGACTTTCAGACGTTCGTCAAGCTTCTCAAAGCTCGCCCTGAGATTGATTTGCTGTACAAGAAATTATGTTTGATGAGTGATGGGAAGCTCGCGTTTAACGTGTTTGAATGCTTCATGCGTGATACCCAAAAGGCAAGTGGTTTGTGACCTTGCTTTCGTGGAACTGACCTACTTCAAGTCAATTCTCACGTCAAGCGAGCTCGAGAGCCTTTTCGTGCGATATAGCACAAAGGCATCTGATGGCCGCGGCGCATCATCTACTCCGGATCTTGCCAGTCTCACGATGTCTCTGGATGCTTTCACCGCCTTTCTCTTATCCTCCGATAATTCGGCATTCACGGGCCAAAATGGAAAGGTCTATCAACTAATGACACATCCCTTGTCCGACTACTTCATATCTTCTTCGCACAATACATATCTAGTTGGTCATCAGCTCGTCGGATACAGTACTATCGAAGGTTACATTCGGGCTCTCCTCCACGGTTGTCGTAGTGTCGAACGTATGTTGGAGTCCAGTTCATACTTGGCATTTGCTGACTCCGGAGTCTCAGTGGATATTTACGACGGAGAGCATGAGCCAATGGTTTTCCACGGCAAGACCTTGACTTCCAAAGTGTCCGCCCGCGAGATCTGCGAGGCGGTCATGAAGTATGCTTTTGTAACCTCTCCGTATCCGATCATCATATCAGCCGAGATTCATTGTTCGCTCCTCCAACAAGAGATGCTAGCCGCTATCATGCGCGAGGTCTTTGGCGAGGCTTTAGTTAGTGCGCCGATTGAAGGGAAGCCGTTATCCGGACCGTTACCAAGTCCCGAAGACCTCAAGGGTCGGGTATTATTGAAAGTGCATTCATTAACTGGCAGCCTCATAACGCCATTGCTGATCTGCGTCCCTCCAAGGCAAAAAATCTCTACGTCTCCGAGAGCGAACCCATCCACGAAAGGGACATCACACTTGATACCGAATCCTCTTCGACGGAAGCCTCCGCGTCAGACTCGGACGTCGTGCACGAGATTAAGGAGGAGTTCAGAAAGGTTAAACTGCGAGAGGTTGAAGCCGTCAAAGGTAAATCGGTCACAGCGGCATCTAGTCGTCGTGACGCTTGGCTAAGCGTCACGCCGATGAAAACAACAGAACTAAAGCAGGAGTTCCGAAGAGCGCGCAACGTCTTCAATCGCGTTCGCGGTCGACATGCGTCTCCTGAGAGATCTGTCACTGCAGCGCTCGCCGGCGCAGCGATGGAGACCTCAACTGCGGTCGTCGAGAAGCTCCCCAGATCAGAGTCAAAATCAGAGCATAAAGCCAGGATGTCTGTCGCCCTTGTCGCGCTTCTGGTTTATACCGTCGGCGTGAAGTGCCGTGGAATCAACAAGAAAGAGCATTACGCTCCAGAACACATGTTCTCGCTCTCTGAGACGACGATGAACAAGATTATCAAGCAGGGTATAGCTGATCTAATCAAGCACAACAAGACGCACTTGGTTAGGATATATCCGAAAGGTACAAGAGTAAGCTCGACAAACTATCTGCCTCATCGATATTGGGCAGCTGGTGCGCAGTTAGTTGCCATCAACTGGCAAACGTTCGGTACGTAAATATATATTGGAACTGAGACCGGGTGTGGCGCCGTGGAATTCACGAGATACCATTGATAGATCTAGGATACATGATCAATCATGCAATGTTCCAAAGGAATGGAAGGGCCGGTTACGTCCTCAAACCGGAGGTTCTTCGCAGGACTGAAGATCCCCGCAAGACCGATAAGGAGCACCTCTATCATCACACGCAGCATTATTTGGAAGTGACTGTAAGCTTCCATTCTCCGCTGAGTTTCCGGCAACTGATGTGTGGATGTGGTGGTACTGCTTTCGGTTCCTCTTGGCGCTGGCAGATCATTTCAGCTCAGCAGTTACCCCGCCCAAAGGACGCAATGGGGCACGAAATCATGGACAAACACATTGATCCTTACGTCGAGGTGTCCGTTCACACTCCCGACTGGAGCCACTCCAGCAGTTCTTCTTCGTTCCTCTCCCCATCCCCCTCCAGCGTATCCTCGGCCAACTCGTCCGCTAGCCACGTGCATGCGCACCGATCAGTGATGACGATGCGCACAAGCTCGGTGAAGAACAACGGATTCAACCCAGTGTGGCAAGAGACGCTAAGACTGCCTTTCGAGTGTGTAGGTGGCATGCGCGATCTCATCTTCTTGCGGTTTACCATCCAGCGGGATGGGGAGTCTGACGGAGAGCCGATCGCGGTGTACTGCATCAGTCTGGGGAGTCTTGCGATGGGTGAGTTTCGATTCGTCGGGTTAGTAGTCTGACAGTTTGACGTGTGTGGGTGGTGTAGGATACCGGCATCTACCTCTTCACGACTCGCAAGTGTCGCAGTACCTGTTTTCGACGTTATTTGTTAGATGTTCAATCTACGATGCCTGATGCGACAGGAGGCCAGGGACCAACATATCCAGTCATCTTCAAGACATACTACTATTGCCACCACAAATCACGCGTCGCAACATTGCTGTCGGCGTCATCACAACATAAATCTACGCATCAATGTCTTTGTACAGTTCATACCCCCCGTTGAAACGCAGTGGTGTCAAAAGACAGTGTATGAACAGCGCGTACTTAATAGAGATCATGTCAGATAGCTTTGGGAGAGCAGTTGGGGATGATCGAGACCACTGGGCCAGCGGCGTTGGGGTGGGGTCCGAATAAGACGGGATTGATAGATCACGATCACTACCCTACCCAATCATCCTGCTGATTTGCGAAACGTCGCTACAGCGTTGGAAAAATGCCACGGGACTTACTACAAGAGCGTACACAACTCCGACAGGATAATCATTACCCAGCAGGAGCCTTTGGGGGTTCCTGCTAAGTGTTCAAAGATAAGGTTGCGGTAGCACAATGAATTATGTAATATATTTTAGTAGGAAATTCTATTGAGAACGAACATCATGATCACTCAATTGACGCAGCGTAGCTCCAGGCTTCCATTATCTTTGCTTATAATACCCCCGTGTGCAAACCATATTGGTGTAGATATCAAAAAGAATGGTTGCAGTTATAGAGTAGGCGATAAAAGTTGACCGCGGCTCAGCGCTCATCTCTCTCCTCTTTAGGTTACTGACGCAAGCCTTAAGGTGGTTAGCGGGGGCGGCACCCGCTTGTACAAGTGTTCCCCATTGAAATTCCTCTCCGTGCATGCCAGGTGCATGGTGGCAGGATCCATCGAACGATGGTGACTACGGGGCCGTTGACTGTTCACCAGGACGATGCAACTTGAACGATGAACGTAAATCATTAGTCTGGTGACCAGCCCTGTCTATCGACGGCTTGCCTCATAGACGGGGTTGGTCACCAGACTAGTAAATCATGGTCATAAACAGGTAGGGTCTAGACTCGGTCTCGTCCAATTCTGACAGATTTCATTTGTTGAACACAAGTAACGATGCACTTCGACCAATTGCGAGTTCAAGACAATCTTGAAGAAGTGAAATGGTAGAAGAAAACCTTATGGTCGTGCTCAAGGATTCATGAATGGGTAGTCGGCATGAAAGGACCATCAATTGAAGTCGAGGGTAAGCTTGTAATCGTCTTCCCCAGTCTCGACCCTTGACGTTTGCCACTGGCGCCAGAGAACCAGCGACTCCAGCCAGCACCTCCAAGGGTTGTGCTGATTGTTGGTCCCTCGCAAGGTCCAGGCGTCAAGTCTTCTCCGAATAGCGACCTAATCGACATTGCCGATTCTCTCCCAGTAGTGAACTCTATGTTCAATCAAATCTCCAGTGCTACCCGTGCATATAGCCGACTAATGACTCCCGATATTATTCTTGAGTATACTCTGAGTTGCTATTTCATTACTAGATTCGGTTTGTGAGGGGATCAGGATTCGCCATTCTCTCAGTGAGAGAGTCATGCAGACTTTGGCACCACTTATGTGTACGGGGCAAACCAACCTCACCACTATGTGCCGGTTCCCTTGGGTCGGATACCCGCAGCGACCATGATGGTAGTGGCCTGCTTGAGGCAAGAGCCCGTCTACCCTTTTCTCATGTCATCTACAAGTGCTGTGCCCACGGCCCGGAAGCTGCAGGAAAAGTTGATGGCGAGGCGGAGTTCATGTAACCGGAATTCACAAGGGAGTATTCCGACTTTATGGTGATACTATCGATGAAGATTTGCGTATAGCAAAGTAGATTTATTCTAATATCACATTAAACCTCAATGCTGTTGTACTGCCTGATATCGGCAATCTTGTTTAGAATTTCTCCGAGCTGGCGTATCCAAATGAGATCAGTGGACAGGGTAAAAGCAGTGATAGATCTTACCCACACTCCAGTTTCTCCTCTTTTCTCTTAGTAGGGCCGTCTTTCCCACAAGCCTGTATGCAAATGGGTTGATTTGTCAAGAAGCCGCCCGAAGAGGTGTCTATACTCACCACATCAAGGGGCCCCGGCACCCGGAGCCGCCTCGTACCCATAGTAGTAATAATCGGTCAGAGCCCCGTTATCGTACAGGTCGTAGCAGGTGTTTGGCCCGATGCTCGGTGAGTAATTGCAGTTGTAGGGGCCGGGGCACGTGTAGAGTACAATGTCGGCGTTGTCGGGATCATACCAGTAAATGGACTGGAAGCCCATGCTGTTCGGGGCGTACTCCGATTCGCCTTCAGTGGCAGTCAGGTACTCGCCGTCGACAAGCTCGCATGTGCCTGTACAGCCTGGGTCGCTGCAGAAGACAAAGGCATCGCCGTAAGAGGGATAGGTAACGGCAGGGCTGCCACTGGTAGGCTCGGCAGCTAGTTGGGCAAGAACGCCACTCGTGACGAAGAGGACGGGTAAGAAGAGTGAACGAGTATTGAAGTGCATGGTATGAAGGGCCAAGGGGTTCAACGAGGGTAACGAACTTGCGGGTTAGAAGCATGGTTTTATAGGATTTCGGCTGCTCGTTGCTCTCATGTGAAGATGACCCACACGAAGGTCACATTTGTGCGTGGCCACATGGTTGGATAGCGGCTGGGGAGGGTGACCTGTCCTCCTGCATTTGCGTACACGCTTAATATGTCAACGTGTGGGTGTAGGAACCACGACACAAAGACCGGCGTCGCTACTTGCAAGTATATATAACAAGTCAGCATGTGGGGCCCTCGTCCTGAATAGATTGTTAGCAGGCCATACGGTGATCAACGCTGAAATGGGGTAGACAGTCTCATCCTAAAGTGTACTTCCGGAATTGTGCAGACTGTCGGTGCCCTTTCAGCATCAGCATTCTCAACTAGTTCATCGGTCTCCTGCAGTGCAGTCACCGCATGGACTATTGTCGTTAGCAGAGTATTGAAGCTGGTGTGCCTAAACACACACAATTAGTTTGGGGAAAAGAGACAATGTATAGCAATGTACAAGGATCCTGGAAGCGGAATGGGAAATCAGTGTGGCCAGTATGGCCTAATAAGCGAGCCAACCAAATTTAACAGCGTTCAAGTTACTGAAGTTGCTCAGGGGTGTCGACCTCAGTCATGTCAACAATATTGTTACACTATGCAGCGGTGCCGGTGAGCAATCATGATCATTCATTAGATCCCAAGGTCACCCCTAAAAATATATCACGTCAGGATGGGAAAGTATTTCGCAAAAATTACACAGTCGTCTAATATACCCACTAATAAATTGTCTATACGAGTTCCTGATCGGATTCGGATTGAGATAGTATGGACTATCAGTGCCTCACACTAATTAAGATGCCGAAGATTCTATCAGATTCATGAACTTCAGTTAATGATCGTCATCCACACTGCTGTCGCTCACTCAGCGCCTCGAGAGTGTCTCCTGAAAAAACCCAAACAAGCTACTAGTTGTATGGGGTCAAATCCTCAACATCCAGCATGCACCCGTGGAGGAGTGCCGAACGGGTGTCTAAGCCATAATGTCATCCATCA
The DNA here is from genome assembly GCA_003316195.1 of Neoboletus brunneissimus. Lineage (NCBI taxonomy): Eukaryota > Fungi > Basidiomycota > Agaricomycetes > Boletales > Boletaceae > Neoboletus > Neoboletus brunneissimus. The sequence continues at coordinate 17,231 of QFEL01007199.1, forward strand.
GTACCAACAGCCCGGAGAGCACAGATAAACTTGATGATGGGATGGAGACCATATGGCTAGAATTCACGATGGAGTACTTTGATTTCATGGTAGTAATATCAATGAAGATTGCGCATAGCGACCTGGATTTATTCTAATATCTATTGAACTTTAATGCTGTTGTGCATCAGCACTCATGTTTAGAATTTGCCCTGAGCTAGAATATCCCGTTGAGATCAGTGGAAATGATAAAGCAGTGATAGATCTCACCCACACTCCCGCCGCTCTTCTTTCTCTCTAGGGTCGTCCTTCCCGCAAGTCTGTGCGAAGGTGAGCGGATTTGTCAAGCCGCGTGAAGAGATGTCCATACACATCAAGGGGCCCCATAACCCGGGGTCAGCTCGTACCAATACCAACCAAAGTCAGTCGGAACACCGTTTTCGTACAGATTGTAGCAGGTGTTCGGTCCGATGTTCACTTCTTCGCAGTCGAAGTAGGAGACGCACGTGGAGACCACCCAGGGAGCGCTGTAGGGATCATACCAGTAGATGGACAGGAAGCCCATGTCGTTCGGGGCGGCCTCCCCGTCGTCTTGAGTAGCACTGAGATACTCGCCGTCGGAAAGTACACATGTGCCTGTGCAGTCTTGGTTGCTGCAGAAGATGATTGCCTCGCCATCAGGGTAGGTAACATCAGGGCTACCACTGGTAGCCTCGGCAGTTTGTTGGGCGAGAACGCCACTCACGGCGAAGAGGACGGGTAAGAGGAGTGCACGAGCGTTGAAATGCATGGTGTAAAGGGCCAAGGAGCTCAACGAGTGTAACAAACTTGCGGACCGGAAGCGCGATTTTATAGGATTTAGGTACTCACTGCTTAGCACTCTCATGTGAAGAAAACCCACGCGAGGGTCATTTTCGTGTGTGGCCACATTGTCGGATGGCAGCCGGGGAGGCTGTCCTGTCCTCCTGCATATGTGTCCACGCTTAAATTTAATATGTCGGCATGTGGGTGTAGAAACCACGGCACAACGACTGGTGTCGTTACTTGCAAGTATCACAAGCCACACGTGCCATCGTCCTGAGTGAATTCTCAGCATGTCATATGGGGATCAACGCTGAAATGGGGCAGACAGTGTCATCCCAAAAGGTACTTGAAGTACTTCCGGAACGGTGCAGGGGGCCGGTACCCTTTTATATCAGCCTTCTCGACAAGTTCATTGACGTCCTGCAGTTCCGTCACCGTGCCTGTGAACACGAAATCGCACATTCACTATCATCGACAGGAGTGCGTTTGGTATGCCTAGACGCACAAAATCAGGTCGAGGAACAAGAGGCAAGATATAGGGAAGCCTAGCAACGTATGAAGACCCTGGAAACGGAATTGGGAATGGGTATGATCCAAGTGAATGAAGTGATCCAATTAAAGCAATGCAAAGTTGCTCAGGGGTATCAATATTTGTCGGCTCGGTCATGATATCAGCAATATTGTTGCAGATAATATTCTGCCACGACGCGGTGAGCAATCATGCATTAGATCCACAGAATATCTCACTTCTTCTTGACGCCAAGTGAAGTGACGGCGGTGACATCTTCTAATGCTCGGTTTGCGCAATTTTATAGCCTGAGATGAAGTCGATACCAACTCGTTTGTTGAGTCGTCCCGTGAGAAACTCCGTTGCGGGGCGTCATGAGAGCCTGGCTCAGGATGGACTTTGGTTATCACCGCATGGCAACGAGCAAATGCTGATGGGAACCTGGAAAAGTCCAGGTAGCTCGGCTGGTCCGTGGGGTCATACCTCATCACAGGTCTCTGATGGCTCTTGCTAATAAGGAGCCTCCTTCTCCCCACCACCTTCATCCAAATCTTGGAAGGGCGGCGGTTGGTAGCGGTTAAGCCGCTTGACGAAAGCTTGGAACTGCTTTGCGCTATGCTGTCCCTTTGGTTGTCCGTGCACGTACTGCCCACGGTCTTAATCCAGAGGGGCATCCGACGGATGTAGCGAACAAGACCGACAGCCCAGGCCGTCTTCTCCTAGCACACTGACTTACATCTAGAATCGTGCTTTGCACTCGCTAGGGTCCCATCAAGGGAGTGGGGCTCTGGGCAGGCGCTACTCCGTGTTCTTCCGTGCTAGGAACTACTGGGTGGTGACATCATTATTAGCTTGAGTTCAGAAGAAACAGGTCTGATTGACTCTCTCGAATGTGGGACTCGTAGGCCAACGGGCAAACCTCAAACCTCTGCAATGATGATCGTAGGTTGGGTCGTTTCACGCGCCGCTACAAATTGGGACTGGGAGGGAGAAGAGAACAAGCATACACTGCTTACAACAAGATCATAACACGCACCTCCAGGCCTGGACGAGTTGGTATTTAGTCGGAACAAGGAGGACTTCCCCAAAATGTCTCACCACCTGTCACCGCCCATCATGGTACTGGTATCGGTCACCATGACGCTTGTAGATACCATTATCTATCGTCACCTCCTACTCCAGACTGCCATGAGTGAACGGATCTCCGCGACAAGGTGACTTCTGAAGGCAGAACTCCAATTCCAGGATGTTAATGTCGGTGGACGTGCCGTTGTGGACCACGAACAAAATCGTGTTGCAAAGCAGCTCCCGAGCGACAGCTTCACTGGATGACGGGATGGAGGCCATATCAAGTTTCAACGTGCATTCGTGGTGGGGTTCCGATCGAGTTTCCAGCCACAATGGCATATACTGGTACCCACAGTCCGGAAACCACAGATAACCTGGATGACAGGGCGGAGACTTAGTCTGGTGACCAGCCCGTCTATCGACGGTTTGCCTCATAGACGGGCTGGTCACCAGACTAACGGAGACTATGGCTATAATTCACGATGGTGTATTCTGACTTCATGATCACAGTATTATCAACGAAGATTTGCGCATAGCGATGTGGATTTGTTCCAATATCATATTGAACTTCAATGGTACATGGGAAATCATATTTAGAAAGTCCCCCGAGCTAGAATATCCAGTCGAGTTCAACGAAATGGGTAAAAGTAGTAATAGATCTCACCGCCGCCACCGCTTCTCTTCGTTTCTCTCTCGAACCGTACTTCCCCTAGGCCTGTATGCAGGTGAGTTTATTTGTTAGGAATCCATACGAAGAGACATCCATACCCTCTAGATATGATACAAATCAGTCCAGGTACCAATACCCGTAAAGGTCAGTCAGGACACCGTTTTCGTACAGATTGTAACAGGTGTTTCCCCCAATGTTCGCATCTTGGCGGTCTCCGTCACAGTCGTAGCACACGTACACCGTCCAGGTGTAGCCGCCGGGATTGTACCAGTAAATAGACTGGAAGCCCATGTCGTTCGGCGCATCATGCAAAGATTTGGGCGCGATAGTGTCAGTGTTGACAACCTCACATGTGCCCGTGCAGTCTTGGCTGCTGCAGAAGACGAATGCATTACTAGGGAAGGTAACGTCAGGGGTGTTGCTGGTAGGCTCGACAGTTAGCTGTGCAAGAACGCCACTCATGACGAAGAGGACGGGTAAGAAGAGTGCATGAGCGTTGAAATGCATGGTGTGAAGGGCAAGGAGCTCAATGAGGGCAATGAACTTGCGGACTAGATGCGCGATTTTATAGGATCTTGTGAACTCGGCACTCTCATGCGAAGAAAACCCACGGGAAGGTCATTTTTGTGTGTGGTCGCATCGTTGGATGGCAACCGGATGACAACGTGAGTGAATGTAGAAACCACGGCACAAAGTCTGGCGTCGCTACCAAAAGATCATCGCTATTCGAGGCCGGAGTGTTAGATGGCGGCCGGGGAGGTAAACGCGTCCGCTGCGTATGCGACTATGCTTGACACGACAGCGTGAGTGGGTGTAGAATCCACGAAAAAAAAAACCGTGGGCGCTACTTGCAAACATACAGCAACTCAACAAGCGCCTTCGTCCTGAACATATTGTTAGCATGTTATACGGGAATATGACACTGAAAGGGGACAGACAATGTCATCCCAAAAGGTACTTCCTGAAATGTGCAGGATGTGGATTCACTTTTACGACTAGATAGCGAACATTGTCAAGTCGGGTTCGATGGCAGAAGCAGGTCTAACTTACCCTCTCGAATGTAGGGCTCGTAAGCAAGCGAGCTGAAGTCACCTCAGGCCCTTAGGATGCTTATCGGAGGACAAGCCAGGGACTTAATCGAATGAAGTATTCCGGTCTTCTCTGATTGCCGAGCTTCACATTACTGTGTGGGCTGCGCGGAGGAAGCTTGAACAGCGGGTAGAATTCACTGGTTGACTGGATCAGAGTCCAATGATACAAATTTGAACGACTTCGTTATTGTGGGCACAACCCACTGCATTGTTCCTTCGTGAGTCAGGGTCTGGAATGAATGACGGCAACGTTTGGATGCATGAAGAGACCCAAATGGATCGTCATAACAGATCAACCGATAGAAAGCATGCGAATGGATGTATTTTTGAAGTAATATCAGTGAGTAGTTCAGAAGGAAGTAGAGGGGAGAGAGGAAATAGGGAGCAAAGCGGAAGCAGGTGAGAGCAGTAATAGTCACCATAAGATAGATAGCATACCCATGAATTCGATCCATCCTTCTTCCCGTGATGGCCGAAGCTTCGTCCACCACGGCAGTATCGAAGGAATTGATTGCAAACTGTTCCAAAGCAGCAGTGTTTCGTGAGGATGGGGACAATCCTTTGGACTTAGCCGAGTCATCAATCGACCAGATCACCCCAAACTTCCAACCATTTGAACTCCTGGGACACGCGAGCCCCAAGAGTTGATCAAAAGATACGGAAAACGCACATCCACAATCTTCGTTCGATAAACGTGTCCAAAATAATACACGTCTAACCCGAACCGGTCATAGGATAACCCAGAAACGTGCTCGGGGACTCATGTTCAGTCTAACCCTCCGGTAACCAGGCATTCATGTTGCTCGGGAGAAAACTCCGTTGATTGGTCGAAATCGATGAAGGATACTTGATCTCAGTTTTGGACCGCTTGCGGCTGAAGGGGATCGCCGCTGTCGCGGGCTCGCGAGTCGCCAGGTGTCCATGGGATGCTACCTGTCTTTGTAGAAATTCTAACCATCAGCGGCACAACCACCACGCTCTTCGTTGTAAGCGTCACAGCAGGAATGTGCAATTTGCTCACCAATGTGCCGCATTTTGTTCGTGCATATACAGTATACAAGGCCCTGAGTGCAACATTTAGTGAGCAGACAAGAGAAACACTACACCAACTCCTAGGGTCTGGTTCACGAAATTGACGACCTCCCCGAGTGAGGTGAAGTTCGGTCCGTTGAATCGACGAAGAACAGGCATGACGGTTACCAACTTGTAAGGAAGGTAATTGGTAAGGTAGCTCCAGTTGAACGAGTCCGACACCCAAAGAGCAACACCCTTACAGTAATCAAACTCCGAGCGCGGTCCACCTTGCAGCCCGCAAGAGGCCTTACGCAATTTCCCCATCATGATTCATCTTCAACCACTCTAAAGCAGACTGACAGACGCCCTTTCCAGAAGGACCAATAAACGACTTGGGCTTCCCAATTTGATATCTATAATCCGCCATGTACATCGAAACGATCTGTTCTCCTAGTCACATTATATATAATATCCTGACTCAGTTCTCTAGGTAGCCTGTTGACTCCCGCAGCACAGTGTACAGGCTAATGAACTTCTACGCACGTCCCTTGCACACGAGAAGCTCAAGGTGGGTAAAGTACAGACAAGGCCTTCCAACAAAACAACTCTGGGGTGAGCAGGTGATAGACTCCATCCTGACAGGGTTGGAGGGATCGAGACTGAAGTGAGGGGAACGATACATAGTATGACATTTTCCCACCGATGGGTCCCAAATCGCCCTTTGGAGACACAAAAGCGTGTTCTGCGTTGGTGTTGATGAGGTATCACCGTTCCAGGTCGTGTTCACGAGGTAAATGAAGGTCGGAACACTACTCAAGCGCTGGGGCGTAACAGCTCAGCACTCATGGGCAAGGACATACATATAATTTCATTGTCCGCATGGCGCAGAACAGTACGTAGAAGAGCACCACCTCTTATAGTCACAGGAGCATGGTTGAAATTGTGAGTAACGGTTGGACTGCCGACAGTCAAATCAAGATCTGCGTGAATTCGCTCGCACGAGTGCATTGAATGCATATGTAGAGAGAGGCAAGACTGTAGCTAGGGTATGGTAGTATGGTACGGTGTTGTGAAACTCTTCGCTAAGCATCAGTTGCTGTGTGTGATTGGGCGAAACCGCCAGGTTTCCGGCTCGAGGCTGGGCCCTGAGCCCATGTAGTCACATTTTCCAATATAGACGGCCACCCTGCCCTGACAATATCACCATGTATACAGCCACCCCATGG
>QFEL01007200.1:2076-18003 GCA_003316195.1 Neoboletus brunneissimus
GGGGGGGGGAGGGGAGGGGAGTCGCACGCGTTATCGAGGGCACGTTTAAGCGGTGATTTTCTGACGGATGATGGCTTTGAGCGTCTCCCCGTCCTCTGCGAATTTCTTGATGCCTTCGTGGAGCTTGTCAAAGGCCATCTGGTCTTGGAGGAGGGACCAGCGGAATTCGGGCTCGTTGTCGATGTAAGAGACCTTGTCGATGCGATCGAACGCTAGAATAATTAAAAAAGAAAATGATGATTACAAAAGATCGAATAACGGCGAGACGTGGCGGGGATGGGAAAAAAAAAGGTAGATAAAGGGAACGTGCAAAAGGGGTAAGAGAAGGCAATAATGAAAAAAAGAAGCAAGGGGAAAGAGAACAGATCAGCCAACCATGCAACAACGTTTCGGCAAGGTTCGGGCGTTGCGCCATATCGAGGAGAGGGGAAGGAGGGGAGAGTACCCACCACCATAGGCATCCAATCTCTTGGGAACGGGATTCGTCGACTTCTTGAGTTCCTCGAGCAGAGCGGGGGAGATGGTCAAGAAGTCAACACCAGCCAAAGCTTTAATTTCGCCAGTCTGTTAGAAGCCAACCGGAATGATGCGATCGACCGATGGGAATCGGTGTTATCAAGTCAGAACTTAACAGACAAACAGGCTGCAGGTGGTTGACGTACGTTACGGAAACTGGCACCCATGACGATGGTCTTGTAGCCGTACTGTTTGTAGTAGTTAAAGATCTTCTTGACCGATACGACACCAGGGTCCTCGTCGCCTTCATAGTTCTTGCCAGTCGATTTCTTGTACCAGTCGAGGATCTATTTGGAAAGAATGTATTGGAAAAAATAAATGTGAGGCACATGTTGGAACAATCCAAATAGAAAAGTCTGCTTACGCGACCAACAAAGGGCGAAATGAGGGTGACGCCTGCCTCAGCGCAAGCAACGGCCTGACCGAAACCGAAGAGAAGTGTGAGATTGCAGTGAATGCCGTCGTCCCTTTCGAGTTCACGCGCTGCCTGGATACCCTCCCACGTCGATGCGATCTTGATGAGGATACGGTCCTTCTTGATACCGACTGATTCGTACAGGGCGATGAGCTCTTTAGCCTTGATAACGAGAAAGAATTGAGGCGGCATCAGCATGTTTGCCGAATTACGTGTTCGCGTGATCGAGGTCAATTTACCTTTTTCTTGGTGCCTTCCTTGTCAAAGGAGAGACGAGCGTCGACCTCCGTCGACACACGGCCGGGAATAATAGCAAGAATTTCCTTTCCGAATTCGACGAGCTAAATGAGGGTGGTGGTGGTGTGAAGCGTGTGCAAAAAATAAAAGAGAACGCTTCCATTCATACCAAGCGGTCCAGGGCAGCGTTGGTTTTGTCCTCGAGGGAACCACCCTTACCCTTGCCGTACTGGACGGCGATGTCGATGAGGCGTGCGTAACCGGCTTTATTAGCTGCGGCCAAGATTAGGGATGGGTTCGTGGTTGCGTCCTACTCGGTTCTCGTTATGCTACGTGTTGCTGGGTAAATGAAATCTGGACGCACCTGTGGCTTGTAGACATCGATCGCTGATAAGATCGTGCACAGTCCGTATCAGCGTGGGCGCTCGCGGTGGGAAGCGGCGTGCTTACACTCAAAGTCGCCAGAGTCTGAGACGACAACGGTGCCGGTTTGCTTGAGGAGATCGAGGGAGGTAGTCATGATGGGGGATGATGATGAGGGAAGGGTGGAAAGCGAGCGAGCGTGCTGAGTGATATATGTCGACGATCGAACTGCCACTGCTTGGTCATACTCTTGCTGCGCCTTGCGCTTTTTCCACAACCGTGTCCCGAGGGAACACAACGCCCGACCACGACGAACGTGGATTGCTCGTCGTCGTCAGAAATAGCACCTCGCTCTCAGACCACTCCAGAGTCTCCCATGAGACCGACCCGCCAGGCTAGTGTGAGCAGCACGAACCATGCGATGCTACAGGGTCATCACTGCATTCCTGCGAATCCGACAGCGGAACATCTCAGGGGATGTGTGACAAGTGCACTCAATTGGCCATTCTGTCTCGTATGGCTTTCCCCAGTCTCCAGCGCCAACTCCTTTGAGAGCAACTCACCACAGTCGAGTTGGTAATTAGGCCCACGCGTGTGTGCGCCGTACTGTGACAAGAAAGTCGGCTTGTCGGAACTGAGTCGCATGTTCGCCATCCCGCACGGGACAACACCGGTGTTATCGTTGCGCCGGCTCCGAATGTTCGTGGCGGCCGTGGAGGTTGGATCGAACTGGCCGATCCCTGTCACTCTAGCGACATTCTCAGCGTTGCCTCACAAGACAACGCTTTCTCTGTTCCTGGATTCGGCGGCCGGCCATCTCATGGATATTTTCCTTGAATCCCATAGCATCCATTCTCAGCTAACGTCTGATTGTTTCGGAAGCTCTTCAATTTGTGCGTCCTTCAGATAACATCCTTTCAACGCCAATTAAAACCGGATCGACTGTCTTTCAAGCGACTCAAACAAGCATTCTTTTGCTATTTTGAACTAGATGCGCCACATCGCCATCAGTATCGCAAGACTCGCAAGACCAAGGAATGTCCGAATTTTGTGGGACATGTGAACATGGGAGACAGTGTGCGAGGACCACGAATACGTTCACGACGATTTGAGCCTGGACATCAGTAGCCGACGGAACCAAACGTCCATGACATGAGTACTGTCACCTCCAATTTGTTTACTCCTGTGGCGTCGACGAAATTCGCCGGGATTCAAATTGACAGCAAGATGCTTGCGTTTCACCAACCCGTTGGAATCGTTCTGAAGGCTGATATCTGACGTCTTGTTCAGATCGGGTAGGCGATGACACCAAATCTAATGGAGGGCTTGATTGGCTTGAACACGCCGCGGCAGATGATTTGGATGCCTCCTTTATCGATTGGTGGGTGCTATGCCATGTAATCAGGCACCTATGGAATTGGTCCGATGTCAGAAGGATCCGCTGGACAAAACACAGGAGGTTGCAGCATGTTGTCCATGCTGTCAAAATTTGACCTCGTGGTGGCATTTGTTCGCTGGGAACAAGACTGTAAAACATTTTTTGACACCCTTGTCCGATTGCTCAGATGCCGGCGGAGGAAAGCCACTCTCAGATGTTGCGGTTGGAGAGTATTGTGACTTACACTGTGTATATGGTTTAGTCAGGCCTGAAAGCAACCCAGGTTGTGAGAGAGGACGCACTTGCATTCAAAGGATAATGGAAACTAATGCTAACCCATTGCGCAAGTTCTGATGGCACGAAGTCCGAGTCCCAAGTACGCAGTGTTGAGTTACCCAAACTGAAGGATGGTTTCCAACGGAAATCATGGGCATATTAAAGCGATTTCTCACATCTACCCCGACTAGCTATAAAAGCATGAGTGGTCGTGTTACTAGACAGAGGGTGGAAGCCCATACCAGTGTCTTTGGTGTATCCCATGGCAAGCATCTGGTGGATATGCATTGGATTGCAATTGCGAATACAGAACGTTCACAGCACCACTCCCAGCCTTCACGCATGGACCGCCCCCTGGTGATAATGAATGTATCCGCTGCATCCGTCCCGGTGATCATTGTGGTATGTGTATCAAGTAGATGCCAAGAGCTGGTCAATTCAGACATGACTGGAGTGACGGCAATTGTGGCGCGACTTCGTCAAGTGATGTACTTGAGGATAGGCCCAGGGAAGTGCTCGGTGATCATGCTCTGCAGGATAGTGAGCTGCGTATTGGAGGCTATCGCTCGGGGACCGGCTGGCAGACGCACAGCACCTAAGAATCACAACCAGTCTCCATCCTCGTCCCGACTCCCGAGGGAAGTTGTTGAACCAATAGTACCACATGAAGTACATACCATGCCGTACCGAAGGTATTGAAGATGTAGACGACATTTGATGGAGCCCTGCAAGTAAGTGTTCCATTGTCTGATCCAATGGCAAACTCGGTTCGTGAATCACACGAGTTGTCACCAAGGTTGAGCCCGATGTATATGAAGGAAAGGCTCCATCCAGGTAGCGACTAAGAATTCCGAAATGGCCCCTTGAAAATTTGCAAGGACTAGAACACTCATCACGCGACTCACAATCGGGGATCCATTGCGACGCCGAGTCGCTGATTCCATACCAACTTCAAGACGTTTTGTTAGCGCACCAGGACTAGGAAGTACCTTGAAGACGTCGATACTACTTCGGATCGAAAGGGATTGTATTCTGGCCGCGTGAGGATACTAGCAGGCAGGTGTCGACGACCCCCGACGGCGGGACTTGAAACAACCGACACTGGCAGTCCTGTTCGCCTCGCTTAGTAGAAGTCTCACTCAAGCTTATCCCAACAGCATACCTTCCGACTCGATGCACTTTGCGCGTTCCACACTGTCACCGCCGACATGTTGGCCGAGCAGAGGGTTAGAGTCCATCCTTGTCCTATGTAGGTCCACACCTTACACTCTCCTTTGTTTGATCGATCTATCCCAACATAACACGTGGTGTGCCTAACATCCTAGACTTCCTGCCTTCAGAAGATGGCGTGCGCTTGACGTGAATATACCTTGTCAGTTGATTTCTTTATCACGACCACCATTCAAGGGGGACCCGCGGAAGTGAAACATACATACTGTGCCAAGTTCCCTCGCAGTCTTCCAGATCTCGAGGAGCTCCGTTACTCAGGGCACCATCCAACGAGCCTTGGGCCCTGACTATTCTGGATGATATTTGATATGGTCCATCCATTCGGCCCCTCCTCTCGATGGGATGCCTGTTACAGGATGCTATACGTTGTTCCCCTTCCTGGCATGCTTCCTAGACGCCGAGATGCCCGACTCTTTCGGTTCGTAGTACTCCTTCAACCCTGTCACTGAATTTGGCGGAGATTCGAACTTGATCGCCGAGTCGTGCAAACGAATAGACGCCCCCGTCCCTGCATCCAGCAGGGACAGAATCGCCAGCGAACACCTGAGGCTGGGTGATCTATATTACCTCGGGCGTATGTGGTGCACGTCCGCGGGACTGTTTGAAACACGTCCTGGCAGTTCCGTTCATACTTGGGTCATACTTGGGTCATGCCGGAGGTTTCAAACATTGGCAGATCTTCGAACTATTCAAATAACGTCACCAGGGATGTTTGATCGGCATCTCTCTCCTCACCCTCGCTCGGGGCAGTACAGCTCAGCGATCTAGCGACGACGCTCGGAGCGCGATCCCAAGAACCCCCCGTCCGATCTCGCTTCCGTGAACGTACCTGGACGCTGAAGCAGGGAGGGTCGCCTCGGTCGGAGACGAAACCGCACAACCACCTGTTCCGCCATCGCCCAGACTACCCCCAGCCACAACTCACGCGATCAACAAAGAAGCTTCTACGTCTTCTAAACGGCCCGAAAATGCCTCAGGCACATGCACGGGGACGAAATTCTATCTATTCCATCTGCCACATCATTATCAAACGACAACTCAGGAGATGCCAGCGAACCCCCGTGGCAGATATCCCGCATCGTCCAGCACACGCTCGTATAGTCGTCCCCGCGTTCAAGCTCAAGGTTCATTACGAGGTCCGACTACCTCGGTTTTACTTGGCATGCGGAACCCGTCCGATGATAGGTAGTGAAAATGGACCACAATACGTAGGCTACCGCTCAATCAAGAAAATCTGGGCTCAAAACACGTTCTAAAAAAAGAAAGAAAGAAAGAAAGCGACGCCCAACGGACACATGAGAAGCAAGTCTGGGCCATATCTCCGACGAAAGGTAGTGCTTGGCGAGTGATCGGACCGTGGCGTGTCCCAAGTTCTCGAACTGCATGTCCAACTCCGAAGAAGTTGAGGGTCAAGGTGTGAACGCATCAAATCGTTGGGCGGCCCCCTCGTCGGCATCACTCAGTGAGTACCTGTCTCCCTACGAGTTTCATCAAGCCTGTGTTTTGCTCCGCTCTTCCCTTGATGAGGGTGGTTCATGTCGTCTGTCCACTGATGTTGAGAGCGACAGTACGGTCCAACAGCTTCGTTGTCGTGCTGAGACTCCATCGCAGTCCTGCCCGTGGAGGGGAAAGGCGCGCACTAATGTCTCCTAATAGTACTAGTAAGGGGGAACAGGCATCAAATGATGCATCTTATGGGAAACGCGATCATAAGCATCATCATCAAGCCCCAAAGCCTCACAGGGGGTAATCGGTAACCACCCACGATATCACAATCGATGTTTGCAACATCAACAGATCAGTGATGACTCAATGAGGTTGGTTTGAGATGCCAAGAAATCAAATAAAAGAGAGGAAGAAAACATAAAATGAAGGACCATTATTTAATATATCCGGTCCGTCACAAAATAATCAGTTGAAATGGAAGGAAGGCAGGGGTTCGTGACCAACATGTCAATGAGAACAAGCCACACCGAACCGTCTAGAATTCCTGGACAACCCGAGCCGCTAACCAGTTCCGGATCTCCTCGTCCCAATCCACGGGGGGAACCTTGATTTGACCGGAAGCCACCCCGGTCACAGCGACCCTCCAGTCTCTGAACTCGCCAAAGGTGCCCTGTCGAAGTACACGCACAACCGGATGGCCTACTTTCCCACCCCATGTTTCTCCCAGATAATTATCGTTGTGTCGCTGAAGATATGCGTGGAGTTCCTGAGATACAGAGGTCGATGGAGTGCCTAAGGGGCGAAAGACAAGAGTGCACATGCATCAGTCGCCCAGCATACAAAAAATGTTGACGAGAGGGCATACCCAGTTTGCCACGCAGTTCCACAGAAAAGCAGTAACGAGGCATGCCCTCGCGATAGTCTGGGGAGACGCAAGACTCGGAGACGACCCCGAAAGAATCCGAGGTCGAATTTAGTGCGTCCAAGGGTTCCTGCCCGGTCACATTCTCGCTGGAAAGAGTATACAAGCGCTGCAGAATGCGAGTGAGCTTAGCATCTTTTGGTACAGACCAGCTTCTTTACTCACCCTCGTCGCTGTCACCAAGAGAAAGGGTGAGTGGAATGAATCAACTAGAGGACCACTGGACGAACCCCGAGATAATGTATGACCGGTTGGCCATCACGGGGATCAAAGCCAACGACCTCGATAACGTCCCCGAGACGGTATCTCCAGAATCCATCTCTCGTTGTCAACACGATCTCATATTTTTTACTAACTTCGATGTTCTATTGGAAGATCAACATCAGATCACCCAACAGCATGGGAACGTGAGATGCGAGCACCGTTTGTTTGACATACTTGGATTCCTCAGGAGCATCCACGGGTAAAAACTCTATGATGTCATCTGATCCAACGACTTTGTACAAGCTGGGATCCCGATGGTCATACGCGAGCGCAAGGAAGGCCTCGCTGCAGTTAATACCTAATGATTGCAGCTCCACGTCCGGCCCAATGTAATGCCTGATCTGATCAGCGTTAGCCATTCAATATGTCGAAATGCGCACAAATAACTTACTTCCGGGACCACTGTCTAGAATAGTCCACTCGAAATGGCAACAACGACGCGTAGTCCAGGCCAAATTCTGGTCAACCAGCCGGGTGACTTTACACCCCGTCGAATTTCGCGGAGCTCTCTTGCGCGCTCAGGATTCTGAGGCAAGAATTTCTAATCAAGGACGTGTTGAGTGATCATTTCTCAGATGTTACAGGAAACATAACTCACCAGGAGCGTGTCTTTTAGATCACCCACGTCAACCGAATCCGGGATCGAGCCCGTGTCGATACTTTCGACAAACATACAGTATCCCATTGCTCGTCGATGACGCGACAGAAATCACGGAAAAGGGTGCTGAACATTGTATTGATGAGTTCGACTTTGGGTTCGTACAGAGCGAATAGTGCATGCATGAACAAGAACGACTTGTAGTTGGCAATGAAGGAGACGCCCAGCGGAGAAGAATGGCCTGGGACTAGGGAGATATCTCAGTTTGACCCGGTTGCAAGCACTTGAACACAGAAGCACGCATACCCCTTAACGCACGGTACAATGAATCTCTGTCGACATGCTTGGAACAGCTCAGTGCCACAAGCAAGGGCCTGTATAAAGACGTACCATGTTGTTAAACATTCTGATGGTACCTGTTGACATCAGATACACTGGCATCCTCAGTTTGACGTCCCGTTATCGTCCAGGCCGTCGACCACTTGACGATATCGTAGCGAGTAAACGATGCAGTTCATTCCCCAAAACTTTGTAGCTGGACTCGAAGCCTTCATGGTCTGTGATGTTAAAGTAGACATGTGTTCCGGATGACGATATTTAGGAAAGTATTTTGTTGCATCAGATGACGTGCCAGACGAGTGTGCAATGAACTCTGGAAAGCCAGGTGACATCAGGTTTTCGATCGAGGCCATCGTGCAGGGCATCTCGAAGAGACGGGATATGAAGGGAAGATAATGCTCATAAGCACTGAGAGATACATTGTCGTGAAACGATTCAAACGCCGTATTCGAATCACCATTCATTTTGATGGCATTTCGAAAGTCGGAGAATACTAGATTCGTTAAAAAATGTAGATATGGAGTTTGTTTTGACGAGATACAAAAGCACGGCCTGGGTGCGTTCGCGGAGACTCGTCACAAATGACGGGGTGAGGATTGGAATTGGCTCTGGGGGGAATCCGTTGGTCTGGGACATGGTGAAGTTGGCTGAAGCGTCATGACGATGGCATTATTACATACCCTATCAGTCCCATAATGCTGATGGATCGACCCAAGGATCAACCCAACGGGGGACAGTTACAAACCATCGTTTGTCCCAACAACGTTTTGATACTCTTGGCACTCAGCTACTTTGGTACCTGATGGGATAGCAATAGGCTGTGGGGAGAAGCAACCGTCAGCACATGTACACTCACTGCCTCTGAGACGGAACCGATTCTTGTTCCATGTGGTATGTACTCCGAGACGGATTCAATGCAAGACTTGTTTGTCCAAGAACCAATCACCTGTATATCAATTACGTAACGGTCCTGGGTAGTCAGAGCTTCAGCAACCGCCTGTTCCGAGTCAGTCGGAGACGCTGCCAGATACAAACTCCCTACATGATTGGCGACCGGAACAGCACAACGTTATGGTGGCCAACTCGGATAGATGTTTGGCTTCGGACTGTACTTCCAGACGTTCGCATGCCCCTTGTCGAGGCTGACATGGACATTCGACTTTTCACAGTGCCGAGCAGGCTGCCTGGCAGTGCCGACGGGTCAGTGTCTTTCCTAGACGTTCGATACAGTAGGTGTAGTCGCTTGCAGATCCCCGGTCCAGGACGCTGCCACCCGATGATCGACCCTGCCTCCAACCTCCCCTCCGCCAGCAGGCCAGTCTCAGGCTCTCACACACATATTTTTGGGATACCGATCTCATGCAGGAGTATGCCCCATCACGCATCAAGGTTAAATCGATAACGACCTAGACCGGTCCAGTCTACCCAATGGAGCCTCTAACCACACACCTCCTTGCCACACCCTTCCTAATTTCAAAACGAACACGAGTTTTGCAAGGCATCCGATTCGGGCTCTCCTCCACCTCGGGACCAACTTCCCAGGATCGGGGATACCCTCTTATTAAGGTACCCCACGTCCCTCACACACCAAGGACATCTAGAGAACACAGAAAAGAAAACCCATTCAATCACTGGTCTGCCCTCAGGCGCCGGTCCAACACGCGGCGGGTGGCATAGAAGCCCATCGTGTGTGTGCCCATGTCTTGTCCCCCTTTTTTCACACCCTTTAGTTCCAAAGGTCCAAACGTGGCCCGGTATTGTGTTCGTCCCTCTGTCGGACTTCCGACTCTCGGAAGGCCGGTGCTCTTCCATCGATAAACCCCGACAGCGCACGCCGCGGTCGTAGGGTTCCGCGTTCACCTAGGTCTCGTGTTCTTTCGTGGACCCTTCTCTGGTTTTCTATCATGCTCTCCGCTGGCCACGACTACGCCACGCGATCAGTATCATAGCGTCCAGGAGTATCACACCCAAGGCGGTCCTATAACCAATGACAGGTCGCCGTCCAACCATCGCACAAACCGCCATGGATTAAATCGAGACCATAGACCAACATATCATAATACACATGACGGGATATCAGTTTTACGTCGACCTGGTCCAATTGTGTATGATCAGCAAGGTGGGGAGTCGGATCGAGTGACCCGCATGAATGTCCCGAGAGTCTATGCAACATGACGGCATGATATGACCAACAGCCACATCACAAGAGTCCTGCCCGTAAGTGCGTACCAATGTCTCCTCATAGTACTAGTAAGGGTGAATAAACATCAAGTCATATATTTCGTGGGGAAACACGATAATGATGGTCAAGCCTCAAAAGGGACAATCACGACCTACAACAAAATCGCAATCAATATTTTCAACATCGATAAGTCAGCGATGAAGCAGATTCGATATACCATCAAATAAAAATAAAAGTGGAGGAGAGAAAGATAAAATAAAGGACTATTAACATATCCTGTCTAGTATCTACGAAATAAATAGCACAGCATACCTGACATCGTAATGTATATTGATCGGTAGAAAGGAAGGAAATCAGGGGAGAGGGTTCCCGATCAACGTACCGATGAGAACAAAGCACACCAAACTATCTAGAATTCCTGGGCGACCCGCACCCCTAACCAGTTCCGGGTCTCCTCGTCCCATACCACGGGGGGAACCTTGATTTGACCGGAAGCCACCCCGGTCACAGCGACCCTCCAGTCTCTGAATTCGCCAAAGGTGCCCTGTCGAAGTACACGCACGACTGGAGGGCCTACTTTCCCAGCCTGCGTTTCTCTCAGATAATTCTCGTTGTGTCGCTGAAGATACGCATGGAGTTCCTGAGACACAGAGGTCGGTGAGGGACCTAAAGGGCGAAGGACAAGATTACACGCGTCAGCAGCCCAGGATACAAAATGAGGTTGACGGGGACCTACCCAATTCGCCACGCGGTTCTACGAAGAAGCAGTAACGGGGTATGCTCTCGCGATAATCTGGGGAGACACAAAACTCGGAGACTCGTCCGAAAGAATCCGAGGTCGAGTTCAGTGCGTCCAAGAGTTCCTGCCCAGTTACAATCTCGTTGGCAAGACGTATATGAACCCTAGAGAATGCGAGTCAGCTGAGCATCTTCTGGTTGTGGTGCGGAGCAGCTTCTTTACTCACCCCCGTCGCTATCATGATGAGGAAGGGTGAGTGGAACGAATCAACTAGGAGACCGATGTAGACGAACCTCGAGATAATGTATGACCGGTTGGCCATCACGAGGATCAAAGCCAACGACCTCGATAACGTCCCCGAGACGGTATCTCCAGAATCCATCTCTCGTCGTCAACACGACCTCATACTTTCTGCCAACTTCAATATTCCACTTGAAAAACAACATCAGATCACCCAACAGCATGGGAATGTGAGATGCGAGTACCGTTTGTTTGACATGCTTGGATTCCTCGGGAGCATCCATGGGTAAAAACTCTATGATGTCGTCTGATCCAACGACTTTGTACAAGCTGGGATCCCGATGGTCATACGCGAGCGCAAGGAAGGCCTCGCTGCAGTTAATACCCAACGTTTGCAGCTCCACGTTCGGCCCAATGTAATGCCTGATCTGATTAGCGTTAGCCAGTCAATATCTCCAGAGACGCAGAAGTAACTTACTTCCGGGACCACCGTCTGGAATGGCCCGCTCGAAATGGCAACAATGGCGCGCAGTCCAGGCCAAATTCTGGTCAACCAGCCGGGTGACCGTACACTCCGTCGAATTTCGCGGAGCTCTGCTGCACGTTCAGGATTCTGAGGCAAGAATTTCTGATCAAGAGCGTGTTAAGCGATTGTTTCTCAGATGTCTCGGGAAAGGTAAGTTACCAGGAGCGTATCCTTTAGATCACCCACGTCAACCGAATCCGGGATCGAGCCCGTGTCGATACTTTCGACAAACATATCCCATTGCTCGTCGATGACGCGGCAAAAATCACGGAAAATAGTACTGAACATCGTGTTGATGAGTTCGACTTTGGGTTCGTACAGAGCGAACAGTGCGTGCATGAACAAGAACGACTTGTAGTTGGCAATGAAGGAGACGCCCAGTGGAGAAGAATGGCCTGGGACTAGATAGATATCTCAGTTTAATCTGGTTGCAAGCACTTGGGCACAGAAGCACACCTACCCCTTGCTACACGGTAGAACGGATCTCTATCGACATGCTGGGAACAGCTCAGTGACACGGGCGAGGGCTTGTATCAAAGGCGCACCATGTTGTTGAACATTCTGATGGTACCTGTTGACATCAGACACACTGGCATCCTCAGTTTGACGTCCCCATTATCGTCCAGGCCGTCGACCACTTGACGATATCGTAGCGAGTAAACGATGCAGTTCATTCCCCCAAACTTTGTAGCTGGACTTGAAGCCTTCATGGTCTGTGATGTTGACGTAGACATGTGTTCCGGATGACGATATTTAGGAAAGTATTTTGTTGCACCAGACGACGTGCCAGACGAGTGCGCAATGAACTCTGGAAAGCCAGGTGACATCAGGTTTTCGATCGAGGCCATCGTGCAGGGCATCTCGAAGAGACGGGATATGAAGGGAAGGTAATGTTCGTAAGCACTGAGAGATACATTGTCGTGAAACGATTCAAACGCCGTATTCGATTCACCATTCAGTTTGATGGCATTCCGAAAGTCGGAGAGGACACCAGATTCGTTGAAAAACGTAGATATGGAGTTTGTTTTGACGAGATACGACAGTACGGCCTGGGTGCGTTCGCGGAGACTCGTCACAAGCGACGGGGTGAGGACTGGAATTGGCTCTGGGGGGAATTCGTTGGTCTGGGACATGGTGTTGGCTGAAGTGTCATGACGATGGCATCACTATATAGCCTATCAGCCTCGCACTGCTAACGCACCGACTTGAGGATCGACTTAACGGGGATAGTTACAAAGTCATCATTTGAGTAACACTTGCCAACAGTCTTGGCCCTCGGCTAGCTTTTTGCAGTCTGTGCATCTGTGATCTGTCCTTGGTACCTAGCAAAATAGCGACAGGTTGTGAAGGAAAGCCACCATCAGCATTATGATGTACACTCACTGCCTCTGAGATGGAACATATTTCTGTGTACTACGAAACCCTTACAAGACTAGCCTAAAACTGTCCCAAGAACCAATCACATTCATATCAATTCGTTAATTCCCAGACTATCATTGGCTAATCAGTGGTGTTGTTGCAATCCACAGTGCACTGATCCAATGCACTACATAATATTACAAGATAATTTGTAGGTGCTCTCTGGCACCTAACGAACGTCTGAATGGAATTATGAAGTGGTCTGTCGTCGTTACACCCAAGTCACAAGTCGGGATACAGAGGTGTCTACAGTCGTGTTCGAATAAGGCAGGGAGTGGTCACTGGTCGAGCGATGCCAGGGACGAGGGTGATGACGAACGTTCTAGAGTTGGTAGGCATGGAATGACAGCCCAGCCAAGGTACTTAGGTCGTTAAGTTGGGCATCAATATACAATGGAGTTGGACAAGCTGATACCCGAGCTCAGTGTAACACCCACGTGTATTACAGAAAGGGTGATACATTCCAGAGTATCGGATACAAAGTGCTATATATCATGCTACCCGCCTCGCGTCTCATGTTAGCGTCACGAGTTTCAAGGAACGGTGATCCGAGCCGTGCTACCAAGTATGCGGCAGTGCTAGTCATCACTGCCAGCGTAGTGCAAAGAGTCACAGCCCATAACGAGAGCGCTCTGGCGTGTAGAAAATGAATGGCATTTATCTGAGGCAGTTATAATGGCCCTGGGTTGTCAGGCCTTCAGATGTGGATAAAGACTCTTGACATGACTGGCTACGGGGGAGCTGTACTAAGCACGACGTGACAGATGCGGCCGACTCTGGCATCAGAGCTTTCTGACGTAATAAGTTCGCATGCCCCTAAGGTGTCGTGGTGCACATTGATGATCAATCCGTTTGAGGCAAGCCGTCGATGTGGTGCCAGTCTAACCCGATCACAGTGCCAACGGGTCAGTGTCCTTCCTAGACGGTCTATACACTAGGTTTAGACCTGGCCCAGTGCTCGCGGAGCCCCAGACTCAGGGACGGATCAGCCAAGTTAACCAACTTGAAGTAGAATGTTGTTCAGCTTATCGGACCACCTACTCGGAGGGGACGCGGGTTACCATTCCCCGAACGTTCACTGGATCCGCGGCGCTCGTACCATGGTCCATGCTCCGGAGCGCCGCCACGCGATGATCGACCCCACCCCCAACCTCCCCTTCACCAGCAGGCCGTCCCACACACACATTTTTTTTTGAACACCGATCTCACGCACACAGCCTGTATATATATGTCCCCTTCGAATGTCGGATCGATAACGGTGACCTAGACCGGTCCAGTCTACCCAATGGCGCCTCACGACCACACGCCCCTTTGCCACACCTTTCCCAATTTCAAAACGAACTTGAGTTTCAAAGCGTCTAATTCGAGAGTTCTCCTCCACCTCGGGACCAACTTCCTAGAATCGGGGGTACCCTCGTATTTTAAAAGGGTATCCCACGTCCCCTCACATCAAGGACAGTGGAAAAAAAAAGGAAAACATTCCGTCGTCAAACACGGCAGGTGATATGGAAGCCCACCGCGTGCGTACCGTACCAAATCTCTTATCCCTTTTTTTACACTTTTTAGCTCCAAAGTTCCAAACGTGGCCTAGCATTTAATGAGGTCGCCCATCTGTCGGGTTTCTGATTTATGGTAGGTGGTATTCTTCTATCGATAATTTTCGACACGTGTACGCCGCGGTCGTAGTAAGGTTCCACATTCATCTAGGTCTCGTGTCCTGTCGTGGACTCTTCTTTGGTCTTCTATCGAGTTCTCCGCTTGCCACGACTACGCCACGCAATTAATCGTTGCGACGCCCAGAGGTTCAGGGTGTCCGGCCGATACGGCGGAGTGGGTCATCGTGCGTGGCATTTTCAAGTCCCGCATACTGTAGATTAGGCATATATGCTTCGGATGAGATCCGTGTTCATTCATTCTGTGAGTAGCTACGTGTGTAGTGTGATGGCGACGAGAGAAAACGAACACCAGGAACGGGGATACGCGAGTTAACGCTAGAATATCCCGAATCATACATGTCCTCAAGGTAGAAATGGAGACGGCACAGAACAGCATACAGACGCAAAACTGCGTCTGGGTAAAAAAAGGATAAACATGTGTGAGGTGAGGCGATAGTCAGAACGCCTGACCTACCTCTAGTGGCTCCTGATGGGCCACTATCAGAGTACAATAAACTTTAACCGAGTGTAACTGATAGACCAACGACCGGGTATCACAAGGAAAGCAACGAAACATGCGATGATGCAAATGTGGTGATTGATGATATGAAGGAACGTGCACAGGTATATCGGGAGCCAGTCCTGATCAGGGGGTAAGGTTGATGTCGCAATGAGTACCAAGGGTGCGCACATACCGAGTGATGGTAAGCATACATAGAAATCGTCAAGTGTTCGTCATTACAGACCAGGGATGTGAGGGGGTTTACCGAGGTTTAGGACCCAGTCCCCGCCAGACTTTGGTTGAGTCAAGCCACGGAAGACCGTCTGATGGCAAAGGACGTCGACCCTCTTCCATCCAAGGGAGCGCTCGACCTCTGGAAGGCCAGGAGCGAGTTTGCAGCGGAGTCGGAAAGCGTCATCGACTGCCCGGCGGTCGCGGACTTGCCTCCGCTCCTCGATAGTGAGCTGCTCGTTGAAGGTCTTGTATATCGCCTCGAACACGTCTATACAACGAATGCCGTGGGCGTTCTTGACGTCCACCTCCCAAGAGAACGGCTTGCACTCGAACGTGATGAGCATCTTGGTCATAGTGCCATTTGCCGCGGGTTTGTTTAGCTGGGTTTCGGATGGTTTCGTCCGACGGCCAGGTTCCAGGAAGACTATTTCATCCACCGGGAAGGC
>QFEL01007222.1:0-12654 GCA_003316195.1 Neoboletus brunneissimus
GTATGTCCGGGCCTCCGTGGGTACGTTCGAGGTTTTTCAAAGTGAAACTGGGGCCCGGTCTGATAACGTGGCGCAGACGAATACGAAAACGTGTCGTCTCCCGTGTCTGGTGCAACCTCGTTCATCCTCACCTTGGCAAGCGTTCGAACCAAGATTGCATTTTTGCCCATGCTTAATCTTGTGAATAACATTCTCCGTTCGTGAGTGCCCTGACCTTTTCGTACCGGTTCGAGCTCATGAATGTGTCCTGCTCCAGCAATGCGGCGCCATCTCAAAAATTCGGGGCGTTGAACATCACATCTGCACTTGGCCCGTTCATCATGCGCCATCCCGAGGTCAAGGGGAACATGGAGGAGTTCATGGTGCAACATGTTCTTCCCGAATTTACTGCCAGCGAGCCATATATGCGCGCTATCGTGAGTTGATACTTGGTCCCCTCCCTGGTGCTAACGAATGGCACAGGCCTGCGAGGTGGTTGGAACGGTCGTGAAGCATAACCTCGAATGGAGTAACCCCGAGGTAGGCCCCACACCATCTTTTCGTTTGTGTCGATGATGACATCTCTTTCCTCCCAAGAACTTGGCGAAGCACTCGAATGCAGTGGCGAGCGCTCTCGATGACTCTGAACTTCCGGTCCGCGTTCAGGCAGCGTTGGCACTCACACACATGGTCGTTGCCTACGAATCGGGTACGTCACACTCGTGATCGGGAGCAGATCTCGTCATGATGAACTTGTTATGCAGTGCGGAACGTCGTTTCGTCGCGCGTCGGCGAGGTCATTCGACGTGCGTCTTTCCTTACAACAGAGTCATGGAATGGAAGTGCTGAATGCCATTATAGGTCTCCTCAAACTCTCCGACGAGACGGATCTCGATCTTCTCAACAGCTCGATGGAATCCATGGTCGAGCAGTTCCAGGACGAGCTCCTTCCTGTTGCGACGGAGTTGACGAGCAGATTGGTGGGTAATCCATGTCTCTTTTTGGTGATGACAACGTCATTTGCTGACGTGAGGACGCGGGAAGTGTGAGTCATATCTACGTCTGGCAAGGGAGGGGTTGGCGCAGGCGAGTGAAACTGGCTTGGATAATGTGGACGTCGACACGTTGTTGGACACTGACGAGGACAAGGTGTACGGCGCGATGGGCGTGGCGAAGACGATCGGCACGGTAGGTTTGCCTCGTATTTGGCCTTGGCGTTGCCTTGACGCGGAAATTCATGCGTAGATCGTGTCCTCGGTAGATTCTAATCAGGAAATCTTGAGGCAGGTGCAAGAAGTGGTGATACCCATCATTCGGTTCACATTGGAGAACAAGCTGATTGGTGGGTCCTCGACGATGAACGACAGCTCCTTTGCCCTGCTGATCCGTGATCCTTAGATTTGTTCGACAACATGTACGAGTTGGTTGATAACCTGACGTTCAAGCTTGCTTCCATCTCGCCGAATATGTGGCCCATATTTGAGCTGACGTATGGACTCTTCAAGTCGGACGCCGTCGACTTTTTGGACGGTGAGCACTGTTGTCATGCCATCATCGACCGAATGCGTTACTTAGCGACGTCGTCTGTGTAGAAATGCTTCCCTCTCTGGACAACTTTTTGTCCTATGGCGCAGACGTCTTCAAAGCTCGGCCCGACTACAGGCAAAAGGTATTGGACATTTACGAAACATCGATGACCAACAAGAATCTCGGTGACAACGATCGAATCAATGGGTGCAAGCTCGCCGAGTCCATTCTTCTCAACCTCGTTGGTCACGTCGACGATGTGAGTACAAGTCCACGTTTATCCGACCCAACCCCAACGATATCGATTTTCCTTGTTAGCACCTCCAAAATATTATCAGGGTCGCTATCGACCATATCGATGACGGTAACTCCTACGCCTTCAAACTCGCCAACCTCCTCGTCCTCATCAACGCCATCTTCTACAATCCCACCGCGGCGCTCCATCTAATGGAGAACTACAAACCGGGCGCCGCCCGTCTTTTTTTCGACACGTGGTTCGCGGCGATCAATAACGAGGAGAAATTGCCGCGGGTGCACGACAAGAAACTGAGTTTGCTCGCATTGAGCAAGTTGTTGGAAGTCGATGGTGAAATGATTCCGGTTAGTTTGCGGGAGGGGTGGTTTGGGATCGTAGCGGGGGCGTTGGTGATTTTCAAGTCGCTTCCGCAAGCGATATCGAGTGCGTTTCAATCTCTATGTTTAAAAACATCTTACGGTGATTTTGATGGATTTGATAGAACGCAAGGCGTTGGAGCAGAGTTTGATCGATGAAGAAGACGAGGAAGAGGACGACGATGTGAGGTATTTGAATTTGGAGGGCGACGACGACGGTAAATACATATACTTTTTTTCTTCTTCTGGATAATTGAACTCGATATCGTCGTGCTACAGAGGACGTCTGGGATGAAGACTCGGCGTATCTCGAGATGCTCGCGAACGAGGTGAGCAGGCTGTTTCCACACCCTCCCGGGGCTGCGCTACTGACTTTTTTTGCGCTCTCCTCCTTAGAGTGCCCGCCTGCGAACGCGATCCGAGAAGATGACGGAAGAAGGGGACGATGTGTCCGACTCGTCGGAAGAATCAGAGATCGAAGAAGAACTCGGATTTTTCAGCCTGATCGATGCGATCAACCCATATACGACGTTCATTCATGCATTGACAAGTATGTGTGCACTTTTCCCGCGTCGTTGCCCCCGTTCTCAAAAAAACGCATTCCGTTTTAGCTCTCCAAAACAAGAATGCCGCACTGTATCAAGCTGCGACGACTACGTTGAGCGTCGAACAGCAGACGGTACTTATGGAAGTCAGGACTCTTGCCGAATCTCAGAATCCGGCACAGTAAAAAAC
Source organism: Neoboletus brunneissimus (assembly GCA_003316195.1). NCBI lineage: Eukaryota > Fungi > Basidiomycota > Agaricomycetes > Boletales > Boletaceae > Neoboletus > Neoboletus brunneissimus. The sequence goes on from QFEL01007222.1 coordinate 2,854, forward strand.
AAGGAAAAAAGGGTGAGTGGAGAGTGTGGAAAAGGGGAGAAACAGAAAACCGTTCGTCGTCGTTCCCTCCCGCTGTGGATACTTGCCATGTTTGTTTTTTTTGCGATCGTGTTCATGCATCGTGACCCCCACGTTTTTTTCTTTATTTTACATAATGTAGACAAGTTTGGTATGCAACGTGCGGCGGCGATGAATGCCCATCCAAGATTTTAGGTTGGTGTGCAGGGTTCAAGGCTGCAATAATGCAGGGATGGATTAGTGTGATATAGCGATCAACTGATATGTCTCTTTTCGCTGAGTCGCTCGACCCTTGCCACACTCTGCTGTGTGTTTGTCCAGGGGTGTCCGCACATGCAAAAGCTTGTGCGTCGTACAGCCAGTCGAATCCGTTTTCGGGGATATTATGATCCATTATGGATTGATCCTTTGGATGTGGACACAGGACATGGATACGGACATTCGAAGTTGGACCTTGGACATGCAGTGATGATTTATGAACCGTTGATGGTATCGATGGCGCAACGCCCAGCGGCTCCATGGCGTCCTCGGGTGCAACATATGGACACTCCGTCATCATGCATATGGTGGCACTGGTGGCACAGTGTATAATATTGTGTGCATGTATACACGCGCTAGACGCTGTGCACGCAGCAGGTCCAAAGTTCGTGCACTGGGTGACTAAGTTAGTACCTGAGGCCTGAGGCCTGAGCGCTGAGCCTGATTGCCGAGAACTAGGTGGCGGACAGGGTCGTCCACAAGAGTTTAATCGTCGTACAGCAACACGACCTATTTTTCCAAGAGAATGAAAGAGGCAAGGATAAGTGAAAATGTGAAAAGCCCCGTGCTGATCCTCGATTTCGGAATGTGAAAAGAAGGAGAGGGGGTCTAGGCTAACCAGCCATGGCTGATCAGGCCCAGGCCGCCGTGCAGCCCGAATTGTAACGCTCATATGATATATCCCCGCGGGGTCGTTTCTGGCAAACTTTGGCCTTACGGCGTCCGGCCAGACGATGATCAGAAACAGACAGAAAATTGCGTGTGTGGCGGAACAGTATTGCTAGGACAAAATTGGGTCCAGTGTAGGTTAAATTCCTCGAAGACGGGTTCGGGTTCTTCCTTCCGGGTTGGGCCGGCGGGCCGGCGGGTACACTTTGTTGCGAGCACGTGGAACCCCTATCAGTGGGAAAAAAAAAGGACACTGTAAACAGCAACGGGTCTGTTTTTTCGGGGAAGGGATGCGCGGGGGGAACATTCAGCTTACTCTTGGCATTCGGGACGGCTTTGCTCAGCGCGGGCTACGAACGCAAGCACTGGTATATGGGGGTCACATCCGGGCGAGCGAAAAGCTCTAAATTGTCGTACGGCAGCTGGACCATTCCCGGGCTGATCATGGATTGGAAATGGGACGTAATGAATTGATGCCCGCTTCGCCCCCTATGACTGCTGCGGTTTATGGTTGCGATATACGCGGGTGTCGTTCTGAGACTGGGGTTGAGAAAGAATCCTGAGTCAGTGCTCCACCCGACGTGACGATCAAATAGGATGTGCGATAGTCTTCGAACCTTGATGGTTTCGGGACGACATTGCTGCGCAGCACGTGAGACTGGTCAGTGGCATGCTAGTCGCCTACTATAAACAAAAAGTCTAAAAGCGTCGTGCAATGAATTGAACCGTTCTTCGGGGAGGCTTGAACCATTTGAGGGATGATCGCGGGTGCAAGGAGGACATTCAATTTACGTTGGGCGTTCCGGGACGACTTTGCTGCGCGCACGTGATATTCCTATCAGGTGTCCGTGATACTGGAAAGCCGGACTCGGAGGTTCGCGCCCTTGGCCATTTTCAATATACACTTTTGCCGCCAGCATATTGGGTTTGGCTCAACGTCGGTGCCACCAAACGCTGCCCGCCCATATTTCGCCCAGGTAAAATTATTGAATGCATATATCAGAATGAGATTTCCAAAAAGTTACCACAAAGTGTAAACTTGATTGTAAAATGATTGTAGGCAATTTGTAGCGCGAATAACAGATTGTTGCATGTGTACTGCTGCACTGCCTGACGATCCCTTGAATGACTGCAACTTGGGCCCAGGCCACCTATGTTTGTGCTGCGGGAGTGCTGTTCCTCGAAAGCTCAACGTTCAATCCCCGTCTCCACAGTTCCGTCATCGAAGATATTCAGGCCTGCACCAACACATCACTACCGACCGTCATCGCGATAACATTAGATCGGAATTAGCAGATATAACGACATGTAATACTTACGGATGGATAAGGATTTGCGGGTCTGTCAAGAGTGTCGTACTTCTTGTCGATACGTCAGCTTCTCGCACCATAGGTTGATGGCATGGACGTCACTCACCTTGGTAGTCTGATTCGTACACCTGCCCGCTTGTCTTCGTGTACTGCACGTGTTGCGTGGATGCAGGGACTTGGGGAGCGGTCAGGCTAACCGGGATTAATGAGCAACAGGCCAGCCTCGACAAAGCACAGATGAGACGTGGGGGCGCTTTGCACCGGCTGTAGAATACGCTAGTTAGTACGAAGGTTACGAAAAGGTGTTACATAAGTTGCGGCTTGCACTGGCACTGGCACTAGTGCTCATGCTACCCAGTACATATCGGTCCTCTTCGATTGACTTTTTGCGCCGTTGCGCTCGTGCTTTGCGCCTTTGGAACGTTCCCGCCGCATCTCCGCTCCACATACATTGCATCCTGTGGCTCTGATCATCCCGATACGGCTCCGGCGTGATCGTACAACTCGGTAAGTGCGTTTTGCTCAACTTGACACAAAAAAAGGTTTAAACTGTCGTACACCAACTTACCTGACATTGTCGAGTGGGAAAGTATGAAAACGGCTAGTCGAGGGAGATACGAGAGGATGAATCAAATGATGGCCGCCCCGTCCCAATGATTCGGCCATACTTTTTTTTGGGTTGCGATACACGCGCGCCGCTAGGTGTCCAAAGTTGTTGGCGTTTCTTTCGGAAAAACAATGGGAAATTTACTAATATGCATGAGTGGCATCATGAACTTAAAGTTGGGTGAATGGCACATCTGCTAGGATGAGATCAGTCTAGTCACCTCTTCGATTTAGCAGGAGGACCGGTCTCTCGTCTCTTCTCCGGGCGTTCGGGATGACTTCGCCGTGCCCACTGGTATGATGTGTGGCTCTAGGTTGCGTCGTGGAATGGATCTGGCCGCTGCTTTAGGTATTCGTTTAATCAATGACGCGAAAAAGAAAGAGAGAGAGAAGAAAGAAAGGGATAGAGATCGGACAGGACAGGACCATTTAACGCCCCACAGTACTCAACCCATCCCCGGACCGGAGGGGGAGAAAGAACGGCACAGCGGGGCAAGCAGAAGCATGTTAGGGGGTGGATTGCAATCCTTGTTACATTTTTCCTACACAGCACAGCAACATGTTGGCCAGTGGCAACGTCCGCAGCAGCCAAGATACCAACGTGACCGATATATTGTAAAACTTGCTGACCACCACACTCAAAATCTCGGTGCCCGAGTGGCCGGTAGCCCCGAGAGCGAGCGAGCCCATCGGGAGTCCATAAGCCCCGTCCCCTATCCAGGGTGGTTATTCGTATCATCTCGTCCCCCGAAGTGCGATACGGTGTAGAAACCGGTTCCGCGTGTCAAATCACGGATACACGGGGCGATGCGCATGAAACGACAACAACTGATTATACTGACCCGACGGACGGACGATTCCGGGTTTCGGTGACTCAGAATATGAGAGAGTTGTGTGATCTACAATATCGGCGCGATCACCGATTTACCCATCGGACAATACGATACACACGGACGAGTATTCAGACCTGAGACAGACATCGCTTATCGGGGAGGGGTACGACGCGGACGTAGTCGCGGAGAGGGACGGGCAGCGGCAACACCCGCCCCTTGGAGCCTCGTGGCGAAGGACGGTGAGAGCTCTGTCACGTTCGGAGTACTCCCATCGTGCCTGCATACCAGATTTGTCCATTCAGCGAGCATGCCAATCGTGGAGGGGGGAGCGGCGAAGCGGGCGCGAGGACACAGCTCGATACCCAGTGATAACGCTGATTCCCGACAAGGGGCACCAGACTGCGTACGACGCTGTGCACACACATACACAAACTATGTGAATTTGCTCCGCAACTTTCGTGCATCGTGATTTCGAAAGAGGTGAAGACAACGATGCCGGCCAAGCTCGTAAGGCGAAGCGGACTCATGCATAGTGATCGATGAAATGAACGGTCCAGTCCGAGAACTCTGGAATAACGAAGACAGTAAAAGCGAACACTTCTCAGCGTTCCAAGAAGAGGGAACTGACATGCTTTGGAGGCGAGCCAGAGCGGTAATCACGACAGCGCTCCGCTTCATCAGTGCCTGACCAGATAAAGTGAGGCCAAGTGTCATGTTCCCACAGAGGTCCACCTTGCCATGCCGAGCTTTTCATTTTGCAGTTTCCGTATTTGAACCGAACACGATAAGTAGATAAACGGCATCTGGAAGGAGAAATGGAAATGCGGGGTTTGCGCCAGAATCGTAGTGCATGGTCTTTTTTTCTTCCTAGCACGAACACCAGTTTGGCGCTAGTATTCGCTCTAGTTTAAGTTTCATACTCGGGAAAGCTAACCCTGAATCTGTAGGCCTACGCCGACGGATGCTATCCGATCAAAGAGGGGTACAGTAGTCACCGACGGCGAACAGTAGATGATGCACTGGATCGCATGCGTGCCCGACTAGGCTTCTTCGTCAGCCGAGGCTCGACATCGTCTTGTCTTATGCTCCTGCTTTTCTCGACAGGCCTGCCCGTGTCCCGATGGCCAAACTTTCTGCGCGCTGCGCTGCTACCAGATTCTAAATACTCTGCTCGAGTGAGAAGGTGGGATGGAAAATCGGGATGTTTGGCAAACATCAATGCGGAGCGATACGATTCTGTCACCGGGCTGAATCGTGGCGTATGTCACATCATGATGATAACGAGGGTTAAAAAATAAAAATATTGAAAAACTCACTCATCAGACCTGAAAATGTTTATCTCGAAATCTACCGGAGCAAGCGAACGCATCTCCGTCATGCTGAGTCATAGTTAGTACCATCTTCACGACAACGGGCTGTACGGATGACTGCGATTGCGTACAGTCTTTCATGAAATCCGGCGAACTTGGTATTACCACCGATGATACCGATATTTGCCCAAAACATTCCCTGAAGATCCTCGGGGAGTAACGCAATGGACGCCGCTATCGTACCTGAAAGCCCAGTCTGTTCCAACCCTGGAAATTTTCAATCAACAGAGAATGCTAAGTCAATACGTGCGTGATCTCATGGATTTCAATAACCCACCGATGTCGTCGGGGCGAAATAGGAGCTCTGGAATTGTGAAACGTTCGTTCTCCATGAGAAGCACCTGATCTGTTGGGGTGAGCTCATATCCGGGGCGTCTGATCTCGCCCCTTCGATTGATGGAAAAGTTGGGCAAGAGGTACTCCATCACAATAGAATTCTGCTTCGGACTCGACCTTGGTTGGTTGAATGACTGCTTGTTATGCCGTGAGAGAATGACATACCGACAGGTTTCGAGGTCCGCAATGAACTGGGTTGAGACGTAACAGCATGCCTCCTTGGCATGATTCATAATGTATGTTTCATCCATCATATTCCACTGGCGATATGACACGACATCTTTTAGTTGATTAGTCAGAAGTTTGCCACCGACGTCCATTCTAATCAGATTAGTGATAATTAAAGGAGGAGATTGGTAATACAAATTCACCTCTTGACGGCATGCCACTGAATTTGATGGTTGATCATAGGCACAACATGCGTAAAGCTGAAGCCAGAATCGACAATGAGAGCACATTCGGGAGTATCCAATCCCCCAGCGGTGAAGAGGGAGCCATATGGAATCATGGATGCGGCTAGCGGGAATGCTCCATGAGCGGTATCCATGGAAGGACAAGACTTACGTGTGCATCTGTAATACGATTGAAATTCGTATTCCTCGAACACGAATTGGTCGTAGACATCTTGGATGTTGGGCAAGTTAAAATAGGGTTCTGTGATTATGAGCGCGGACTCTGGTGCATTCACCTGGAGGGGCTGTAGCACGAGTAAGGGGAGGCGGGACAAGGTACTTACTGAAAGAACTTCTGTGGAGAATAAGCCGTCCCACACAGCTTTTTGCGCATCCCAGTCGATTAGATAACCCTAATTCGCATCGGAGTCAGTCGTCGCACAGAGCGAAACGTTTATTCGGGGGTAGAATAAGCTCTACTTTTTCAAAAGGGAGCCGATAATGGAGCGAGGAGAAATCTCTACACCGGGCAATCTCATGCCCGATGTACGTAGTCTTGTCCCCCCTTGATCGGACAACAGCGTTTGGAATGATCCTTGGAGACGAAGATCAAGTTCCCTCCGAATGGGCGATGAATTCCGCGTCCCAGTACTCACCGGACTGTTTCATCGTCGCTCCCGACCACACCGGCTTTAATGGTCGACCCACCGTTGTCCAGAATAACTGTGGTCAGCGTCTCCATCAGGAATGAAAACCAACCAATTATTGAACGCCAATTTGTGTGTCTATGTGAGCAAAGGCGAGCTTATCGATTGCTAGTAAGCGTGAGAACGAGTTTATTAGCCTTGGTGGTGGTCCCCACCTTGCTGAGACTTTCTATCCCGAAACGCTTGCTCAGTTTGAATAATCTGATCTCTAGCAAGATCACTCGTTCGCAGGGCCAGACTCCAGAATCATCGTCGGTGCGAACAATATTTCCTTGACTCCTCGGAGACCCTCAAACAAGACTGTCACGGGCGGACGTTTGACAGAAGGCGAGTACACGAAAATGGTTTCATCTACCCTCACGTTCCTGAATCGGGGCGCACCGCACCGTAACAGTCCGTTCGGCGTGTGTACATCGACCCGTCGACCTACCGACTTATCGTCCACTGGGACCTCCCGCTCTCACGCGGCCCGCCACTAAATTCTCATTCAAACCCGTCCGCCGGTCTCAAGATGTGTGTCGCCTTTTTCACGCTCGACCACCACGAATACGCTCTGTCCGTGACTTCTCCCACTCCATCCCAGCCCCCTGTGGTTTTCATCTTTTTTTGTTTTTGTTTTGAAATTTAGCATCTTGTGCAGCAATCGGGACGAATATCTCTCCAGACCCACGGAGCCCGCTCGCTTTCATACCTTTGGTAGACAACTCGATGGTCAACAGCCAGACATCCTATCAGGAATCGATGTCCAAGCTGGTGGCACCTGGCTTGGTCTCAGTCGGGCTGGGAAGCTTGCCCTGTTGTGAGTGATATGGCATCACACATACAGGTCGATAACACGACCCTCGGACGATCTCATAGGACGAACATCACTGAACCGTATCAAACGTTTCCCCTCTCCCGGGGTCACCTCGTCTCGTCGTTCCTATCCTCACCGCCCTCACAGTCACTGGAAGATGATGTACGAAAACTGGTCCCTCCAGATACCCGGTATGCGGGCTTCAACTTGATGCTCCTCACGCTCGCCTCTGCGTCTCAATCTTCTCCCTCGCTATCTTTTGAGGCACTCTACGTCACTAACCGTGGCGGTGGCGGGCCGATCACTTATCACGCTCTAACAGACGCACAAAAACACCGTGGGGGACTGTCAAACGGTATAGACGGCAACGGTGCTGACGAATGGCCCAAAGTACAACACGGCGTCCGCGCATTGGAAGCCCTTCTTGATACCCTGCCGCCGAACACATCGGAAGATCAGATCACGGAACGTCTATTCGAACTCTTAACGTGGGTATATGAGACATGCGTTTTTAGGTCACAACGATTCGCTTAACGTTTTGGCCTTCTGGATTTCTCGTGGGGCGTGTATAGATGGCGATCTTCCCAGCCACCCCGCGATCGTTCAGAATTGAAAAACACTATTCAAGTTGAACCCATGAGCCTCGCTAATAGTTATTATGGGACACGTCTTTCCACCGTCGTTCTTGTTAAGCGAAGCGGGGAAGTTATCTTCACTGAGAGAGACCATTGGAAACTGACTGCGCAAGGGCAGCCAATTCTGGCGGATCCTTCTTCACAACGTGTATTTCGCTTCAAAATAGAAAGGGGCGAATTATCCAAGTAGTCTATGTAGCCGGAGTGGCATGTGTATAACAGACAAGTACATGACGTATAACGTACAGGCGTAATGTCGTGTGGTAAGTTCTAGCACAAATAGCTATCGGTACAAAGTCACAACCAGCGCGACGGCAAGCAAATAAATCATCAAGAGTTGAAATAGAGCAGGACAACAAGAGAACCATAACTATCATGAGCTGGTTTCATGTGATGATATTACTGTACATGGTCTGTTCGCCTGGTGATATGGGGAAATAAGGGTTGAATCCAGCAGAAGCCATCGTGTTCCACTCCGAAACGGATGCACCAGCGGATGATCCATGGAAGGGCGTGCTCGAAGACGAATGTGAGGACATAATTTCGCTCTCAGTCGGTGTGGGAAGAGTCCCATAAGGCGAACCTGTGCCCTCATCGGGATCATTTCCACTAATTCTCACCACCAATAAATTAGCTCATCCTGAACATGAGGTTGCCGTGAGGCAACACACAGGGACGTACTGCATGAGATTGCTAAGTTCGTTGATGCGCCGGAATATTTGACATTGAGAGTTTTCTGGATGCTGCGCGTATTGCCTCAGCGACGCAAGCGTACTTTGGAGTTGTTGTCCAAGGGAGACGAATGCGTGCTCGGCGCCAGGAGTGGTTCGACATGCGCAAAAAGGTTGTGGCGGGGATGAATCCGACGGGAAGTGATTGCTGTACACTTTATCTGGATCGCATGGATTCATCTGATAGACGTTTCCGTTTTCATGATAGGAAGGAGGGTCTGATGGATGATGATTATATGAGAGACCGTTGGTGGACGTTGGCGATGGGTACGGCATAGAAGAGCGCCCATTGGAAGTGATATTGCCATTGTTGTAATGATGGCCATTCTGGCGTTCATACGGAGGTGACGCCGAGGTATCTGAATGGAAAGCTGGATACGAGGCTGGAGGAGACGGCGTGAAGCGATATAGATGAGGCTGAGATATATCCGTAATTGGTTCAATCTTGATCGGAGTTCCAGAGGCTGAAACCAGACCCCGGGGCTCCTGGTTTGAACGCGCCAGTGTGTCTGGGGAACGTGCGCGGCGCCTGAGATGCAGGCTGTTTTTGGCGGCGCGCGAGTGCCACCGTTCGGAAGGGTCGCCGTCCCTGAAGTTGGCATCTGCCCAGCGAGGATGGGGCTTGCCTAGACCACAAGTAGATCAGGATATGGAGCACAACATGAAACAGATGTCCGTACCACGTAGCTCCCTAACGAGGCTTTCCAACTCCGCTATCCTGTTGCGCAGACGAGTGGCTTCGTCAAGTGTCGGGTCATCTCTAAAGCCCCTTTCAATCTAGATGCTGTACCACGCGGAGGTGAAGGATGAACGTACCTCAGTGCAGGATCATCGATTTCATATACACAAAGGCCAGTCTATGGACAAGATGAGACGGTCGGTCGGGAAGGTAAGGTGGACACATACGAGACCAAGCTGGATGCAGCGTTGGCAGGGACGCTTTCTGTCACACTGGGGCAAGATGAGGAGGAGACGTGTGGAGGAAGGAAAGACGGACTTTTCGTTTGGAGGTGTGGCAGTTGAGACAGGACTGGGTGGTACGGTTGCGTCTGCGCTTGCGGTGATCTGTGTCGACGGTGAAGTCAAGATCCATGATTTCGCCTTTGAGCTGGATGGGCGGGAAGGGGTCAGAGGCCATGG
>QFEL01007265.1:0-25533 GCA_003316195.1 Neoboletus brunneissimus
GATGGCGAGACGAAGACTAATGGTGTAAATGAAGAGCGTGAGCGCCACCGGCTGCAATGCTTTGGATCCGGAGACCGTCAGGATACTGGGACAGCAGCAAGTGTCAACCCCGTGCCAATACATGAGGTGAGGGGCTCACGCAAAGAGGACCGCGAGCTGTTTGACCAACAGGTATGTCAATCTGAGTGGTGCCGATGAGCGCAGATGCATACCGAACCCTGTGAAAAATTGCACAAATCCTCTAGCTCCATGGCGAGGTCGGAAGAGCAGAGTTGATCAGCTGGGAGTGACGGAAACTGCGAGGTGGACAATGGAGAATGATGTGACAGGATCGGATTAAAATGGGTGATCTTTCGTGCAGGTGGGACTGATGAATTGGGACAGGTAAACTAGAACTTGTCAGTCTTATATGTATGACCGAGGGCGTCAGTGCGAAGGTATGATCCAGATTCCTAATTGGGAAAGGATGGCTACTACGTGTTCTTGATGGCATGTTCTCCGTTAGGTTCGACGAGTTCTCCGGGGACGCCCGGTTCAACATGCTCTCTGGAGAACATGTCAAACCTGGCAGAGAACACGCCATAGAGAACACATTGGGCCCTGCATACCTCCATGCTGCCGAGGACCATAATGGCTTGGGTACTGACACCACGGGTCAATATTCCATTATCCGCTTGGTGGCTTCTGGTACACTAAACAAACATGGTTTGTCGTCAATTGGAAAAAATAGTCCTTACACGTGACTTACTTTTGTTGAAGTATGCAGGTAGAACGACTCCCTAAAAGTAGCATGCTGGAGGACCAGGAGGGAGAGAGATCATCGGTGACGGAAGCAGCCTAGCACTTGTTGCGCAGGACAATGACCACAGGGACTAAGAGCAGCGACGCACCGAAAGTCCGACGACATCTGAATGACTGTCAAATAGGGACATGGGAGCCGGGGTGGAGGGATACGTAACACAAGAACAGTGTCAATCGCTTTGTTTCTTACAAACCGACATAGTGCAACCCATTGGATGCACGTGACATTAGGCGCGTTCCAAGCACTTTGCACATCCAAATCTTGGTCAAGTAGGCGATGATCGATCAACTATCACAGCACCTAATGCCATTGAGGTCGGCTTCGAAGTAAGTCTCAAAGACCACGGTATACACAGAAACAAACGTGAACCTACCTAAGTTTGGTTTGCAAAGACGACAAACTGATCGACCATCGATCATCTACCGCTGCGGATCTGATCAACATCACCACGGCGCTTTGCTTATGGGGCAATGCAAGGTCTCAAGTTGTGTCTGACAACATCGGTTAGCGTCCCGGATTCTACGCACAGCACCTCGTGAGCAGGAGGAAAGAGGATAACCCTACGAGGTCAGTGATAATCGAGGATTGGATTCGGCGAACAACAAGCAGACGAAGCCCTCAAGTGCAGAACTTGAAGACAAATCCGCCCTTGGTAGTCGCCATGACGAGTACAGTTGCCTCTGAAGTGCGTCGCACCGTCCCCACCATAGGGTGTCCACTGTTCATACTTTTCTAGCGTTGCACGCAGCAGGGGCCGGAAAGACAGTATTGGCAAGGCTGTGCCTATCAGAATGCTAACATTTTGAGACACATACTCAAATATATGGATAACTGTTATCAGAAAAACCGTGCTGTCAGAGGGTGAACGGAATAAAACATTGTCATGGGGTGAAGCTACTGTTGTCTCGATCGTTAAAGGACAAACTTTCATGACAGAGGGGATTCCGGCCATCGTAACGTTCTACATTCATTTTCCAGCTAGAAACCAAGCAAAGATATCAGCTTGATGAGTTCCGGGAGCGAAAAAAAAAATAGTATTTCAGAGAACCGAGTTTCGACAACAGAAAACATCCAGAGGAAGTTTCTTTTAGACGGCACTTCCTATTTGCATTCGGTTGAAATCATCGTAGACAAGATGATGGCATGAAACCGAATAAAAAACTGGGCAAGCTCACCTTCGTGCACTGTCAAATCCATACTTATCTGCAAGATCGAGCGGGAGGTTATATGGTGGCAATTTGTAGCTCCGACCAAATAACCAGAAAAGAAAACCTTGTTGCTCATCGCGATTTCAGCATTCTCACGACAGCCGACGGCCAAGGGGATAACAGGATAACAAAAACTTTGCACAAATCTGCTGGCAAGTTCTGTGCCGATATCTTGTGAGTGTTTTCATCCAGGATATTCTGCGGTCAACATGTCCTCCATTATTTTTTTCCAACATTTTTTATGTTGTATACATCCAGATCGCTTGTTCGGATAGGTTGTTTAGCTTGGATAAGTTTTTCTGAACGCCGTTGTATTTCGTATATTCGGTTTTTTTGTTAGATATTTCGCTCATTGTTCACGTTTCGAATATCGACGATTCGTACGCTAACATGATCGAAGGATCACGAACCATCAAACCATGGAAGGCGCCCTCCCAAGCATGCCAGCTGAATCAGGTCCCTCTATCGTACAATGTAGGTGTCGCATCGTTGCTCGCTACAACTTGCCCTCACTACCAGTCCAGCGGTTGATCCCAACGTAACACCCGTGAAACGCAGGCCGGGTAGGCCCAAAGGCAGCGGAAAGAAACAACCTTCGGAAAACCCTACAGTCATCGGAGAGAAGATAAAGCGGCCTGTCGGACGGCCCAGGAAAGATGGCCTTCCTGCTGGCTCCGTCGGTACACGTCGAGCAACTCAGTCACGCAAATCTTCTGGAAAAGCCCACGCAGAACCCGCACCAGGACCCCCAGGAGTACCGTTTCCGGGCGTAAGTGTCATCATCGTTATCAAACATTCCCCTCTTCTCACCGCTTCTCTCCAGGCTTATTATCCTCAGCATCCCGGAATTCCCAATTGGCAGACGGGGTTCACCCCGTTGAACGCTCAGACATCTATCTCGGCACCTCCACTTGCTCTTTCCAATGGTACCGCTGGCGGACCTTCTCATCAGCCATATCATCCCGATCCCAATTTCAACAGAGACGAGTGGGAAGAACTACTGCGGGTAAAGCCTGATGCATTTTTGCAGTCTTTGCTTGCGGCTCTGGCGGCCCCGAACCCGCTTCCAGGTGCAGGACCCACGGTCGAGGACGCCTTCAAATCTCATCTCAGTTCGCTAGCCCCATCCACAAATCAAACTAAAGACACTCATTCAATCCCCTCACTTTATTCGATTCTCAAGACATTCTGGCTTCCATCTTCCCCGGCGTACCTTTCCCTTATCGCTTCTGGTCCGAATTCTCGCACCCTCTCAGAACACAGATTCTTTTATTGGGATCCACTCCCACTTGTATTCAATGGCATTCCGTGTTCCACCTGTTCTTCGCTGCTCACGAACCGTGGGCGGATCAAATCCGGGCCGATCAAGGTTTACGATCTCGAAAAGCCATTCTTCATCATTGGCTGTGAATATGTCTGCAAAAGTGCAGCCTGTGTTGCAAACACGACATCTGAGGGTCGTAGATTTGCAAGCACGGACGCCTCGATCATGCAAGCCCTCCCGACAAGACTCAAGGAAGAATTCCCCGCTAAGCTACTCCAATGTGACTCCGACATGGGAAGCGGGATGAATGTCTGGAGCTGGCATGCGATGGGTGTTTCAAAGTCTCTCTGGAACATGGCGAAGGGCTGCTTGAAATCTGGGATGTCCAAGGACGCCATCCTCCACGTTATCGGCGCCATCCAGAATCCTCTCAAGGATGACAGGGAAAAGCAAGAAGAAGAGGAAGAGGAGGATGGTGAGGATGCCCAAGGCATTTCGGCAGTCACACAGCCTGACACCACAACACTGGCCACCCCACAAGCGCGTGTTTCCCTATCGTCTTCAATCAATGATGTTCCTGATTGTCATGGTATACCTAGGACACTTCTGATGAATATGATAACGCGTGGAAAGCCAACAGCGCCACGGCAGAAGCGGGTCCAAGTCAAGCCGCTCCAGCACCATCTCAACAATCTCAGTCGCAATCACAGCCCCAGGTCCATGCGCAGGCGCAGTCACAACCTTCTTCCTCCACAATGGCCACTACCGACGTTCCTGCGTCATCTTCGACTCCTGCACAGCCAGCACCCTACACATTTGCCCAACCTGGGCCTTACGTGAGTTACCCTTATGCCAGCTATGCCTACTTCGCGCCGCCCGCGCAAAGCCAACCACCGCATGGACATCCTGGAGCGGATCAAAGCGGGCTAAAGAGGCCATTCGGATTCGGGGAGAATACGTCCGAAGTTGCGATTCTCGAACCGTCGCAAAAGCGCACGAGACATTGCTGCAAGTGCGGTTCCCAGGATTGCAAGGGGAAGGGTGGACGCACGTTCTGTCTAAATGCTTGCCAGGATTGCGGGAAGATTGACTGCCGTGGTAGGAATAGCAGGCGGCCGGACAAAGTCTGCTCTGAGGCTTGGGTTTGAGAGGGATTGGGCGTGAAAATGGAACACACTGGTTTCAATGCCACAGCGATTCTGTTTCGGAGGCGGGCTCGAAATATGTAAACATTCTCGTCGTGCTACCAATAGATGTGTCAAACTGTACTCCTTGTATTCTTCTGTCTGTCGACAATCTCCAATTCAGGGAAATTTTCTCCCGCGGAGTAGGAGGCACTACGGAAAAACCTCAGGAACGGAAGCAAAAATCGACTGCGATCAAGCAACCGAATTCGGTGCGCCAGCGACGAATTGCAACAGGGACCAAAAGAAATAACCTATCCTGGACACGGGCTTGGAAGGTCTTCTTCAGTTGACATCATCGATAACGGTCGGAATATAGAACGTGAGGACACCTCCTGCATCTGCCACATCTCCAATGTACACGTAGAGAATAGCGCAATGATTTTGACAAATACCTATATTAGCAACGATAGGAAACTCGTAAGCAGGGCAGTAAAAAGGCCACATACACGCAATAGTCGTAGTCGAGACGACATGACTGTTGAGAAATTTGAGGAAGCTGCGAATGGACACATGCACGGAGAAAAGTTTGTCCGGGTCAGGATTATCCGCAACCTCGGGTTCGGGTGCGTTCTCGTCGGGGGCCTGTCCTAAAATACGACCGCCCACCGGCTAAGAGTGTGATATTTGACCGGGAAGGTGACCGCATACTCATCGAGGGATTCGTACACCCGACCCACTGCGTTTCAACTTTGGCCGTGTCCGTACTGATCGCAAGTTGGAGTTTGCCACTGTTGTTAGCCCGAAGAGCCAATACATCAGAGAGAGGGCGGAGTCTCTCGACAATCGTGCGTATCTTCTGCAACTGGGGCAATAAAATGGTAACCTGATACATTATTTCTTCACTTTCTTCGTTTCGATTTTGAAGTTGAGGAAACATACATCTGGCTCAGGACACAGGGGTTCACGGAGTTTGTCGACCTCAGAAGGACGCATCACGTCGATTCGGACGTCGTGCGCCACGCGTACCTTTCGACCTGACCGTGACACACCAAGCATTTCTAAGCTAAGCACGGCATGGTCGTTCTTTTTGGCCAGTTTCATGACAAGCTCGTCAGCATCATACGTGGGCAGAATCGCAGCTGCTACTGAGGAAGAGGATGCTGAGGAGGATGTCGACCGGAGGGCAGAAAGAAGTGCTTCCGCTGAGAGCGAGACGGTGATTTTATTTTCCGCGTTGGACTGTATCCGGTAGTCGGTAAATAATGATTCGACTTTGACTACGCTGTTCCTGGAGTCAGACAGAGGGTGTGGTTTGATGCAAGCGCGACCTACGACCAGACTTGGGTACCACCTTCGTTGGCGTCATCGTTGCAGATGATGTGCATCTCATCCTCTGTGAACTTGATGATGCATTTCTTTTGTAGCTTCTCGACGGCCTGTATGATGCCTGGTTCATCTAAGCTAAACAGAACATAAGGCAGATATACGTTGAACTCACGGAAGAAAATCGGGATGTTTTCTACCGTCGCTCTGAAGCGCATTCCAGGTATCAATTTGGAACGAGAGTCACGAACGCGACGCGACTCGTATGAGACACGGTCACGTGTCCGGCTGGATGTTTCCGGAAAAGGGTGTTTCGCGCATCGCTTCTGTGGGGTTCGCTTTCAGGGTTGACAGCATCCAGCATCGATTCTCCGTCCAGTCATGTCCAGAGAAATTATCAACATTCAGGCAAGATAATCTGTCTTAATCTGCTTCCTCGTAGCTGACTTTGTCTTTCGTTCATCGACAGGCCGGTCAGGTAACTGGATTCCGACTCGGGTTGAGAACCCTAATACCTGACCGAAAAATTACAGGCCGGAAACCAAGTCGGAGAGAGATTCTGGAAGGTGCTCCTCGCCGAGCATGGTCTTGATGATTCAGGGGTAGGCTCCTGCTGTCATGTCGTACATCTCTTCGGATAATGACATGGTCGGCGTTTGAACGTGGAACCTTTGTTCTCTCAGATGTACGTGGGCAAAGATCCCCTGCAAATAGCACGTGTCAGTACTCTGATAAAAATTGCAAACTTGAGCTCATATCTATTCCTCAGGCTGGGGTGTATTTTACCCCCGTCGATTCCAGTGGCCCGACCAAGTATGTCCCGAGGAGTGTTCAGGTCGATCTCGAGTCCGGAGTTTGCAACCATGTCAGTTTTCATGGTGCATTCAAGGTCAAGCGAGGCTCACGTCATTACAGTTAAGGTCTGGGCCGCTTGGAAACCTCTTCCGACCGGACACATTCTTCACTGGCGAATCAGGGGCTGGTAACAATTGGGCAAAGGGATGTGAGTTAAAACTATATTCTTATGTGCAATTACAACCTAAGCTCATTCTTCTCGGGAGGTAGACTACACTGAAGGTATGGCGTGCAGATTCTCGATCGCAAGCTTTAACTGGAACTACATTCAGGTGCCGAGCTCATTGATCCCATTCTTGACATCATAAGGAGACAGTCCGAGTCATGTGAAGCCCTTCAAGGCTTTCAAATCATTCACTCCCTTGGTGGAGGTACTGGTGCTGGTCTCGGTTCTCTGCTCCTGTCCAAGTTGCGCGAGGCAAGCTATATCACTTTTTCATGGTAAGTAGACCCTGACGTCTGCAGGAATACCCTGACCGGATGCTTCAAACCTTTTCAATTCTGCCTTCACCGAACGTCAGTCTGCTGGCTATGTGGTAAGGATCTAGCTGACAGCCCCTCTCAGGTGTCAGAAACAGTCGTAGAGGTTAGTGCCTATCTTCTTTGATCCATCGGATTACTAATGAACAAATAGCCATACAATGCTTTACTCTCTATTCACCAACTTGTTGATAATTGTGACCTGACGATATGCATCGATAACGAGGCGCTGTGAGTACAATCAACTAATCAAACTTTTTCAGGCTTCTGAGCACGAGCAGGTACGACATTGCCGTTCGAACACTCAAAATTAAGACCCCAAACTTCGATGACCTCAATCAGGTAAGTTACTTGACCTTTGGTGACAGTCCGCCGCTGATTCTGATCATGCACGCAGCTCATCTCGAAAGTCATGTGTGGCGTTAGTACAAGTCTTCGGTTCCCCGGACAGTTGAATGGGTAGGTACCCCTTCGCACTTGATATCAGGAAAGTGAATGTTGTTGCCAGTGACTTGCGGAAACTTGGCATGAACTTGATCCCATTCCCCCGAGTAGGTTACTGAGAGTAAATTGGCTTTCTTAATTTTGACTATGCACCTCAGCTTCACTTCCTTATGCCAAGCTTTGCGCCATTCTATGATCCGAAGGCTAAGGCATTCCAGAAGCTTTCCGTCCCCGAATTGACCTCATCGTAAGTATCATGCCCTGCAACTCAGTTAAGTCTCTCAATTTTCTAGGCTTTTCGATCGCCGAAACCTATTGGTCGCATGCGATCCACGCTTCGGGTAAGTATTTGATTATCTTTTGCCGATTGAATTTGTCAATATCTCTATAGACGATATCTTACTGCTGCGTGTATTTTCCGAGGAAAAGTGTCTTCTAACGAGGTATGTGGATATGCCTTGCTGGCGGAACCCCGACTAATAATCATCCTTCTTCAGGCAGAGGTAGGGATCTATATCGCCCTGTTATCGTTCGCTGAGGCCCGTGGCAGACTTCCGTTGCTCAACTGCAGCGCAAGAACTCCAACCTTTTCGTAGAGTAAGTATCCGTGTGTTTGGAAGATTCACACAACCTGAACAACATGATTTAGGTGGATTCCTGATAATGTTTCCGTGTCGCTGTGCTCGGTGCCCCCAGTCGGACAACCGCAGGTTTGTCTGGCCCCGTACGTTGTATATAATCTTTCTTAAGTACCACAGGCCGGCATAGCACTTGCGAACTCGACCTGCATGCAAGAACTGTTCAAGCGTAACCTTACGCAGGTCAGTACTTAGTTTATAAATACTGAGCAGCTTTATAATTGATCCTCCTGCGAAAAGTTCTCCGTAATGTTCAAACGACGGGCATTCCTCCACTGGTACACTGGGGAGGGAATGGATATTATGGAATTCTCCGAAGCCGAGAGTAACACGCACGATTTGATGTGAGAGACCGATCCCATGATTTGATCCGTTCGCCAGCTAATTTTTTCTTATCGCGGTGCAGTGCCGAGTATCAGCAGGTGAGGTGCTTTAACTCCGGATCCCGCGGTCTGCTCTAATATGATTATTACAGTATCAGGAAGCAAGTGTCGAGGAAGAAGAGGGAGAGGAAGAGGAAGCGGCAGAACAATAATGCACCATCCACCACTACGAGTTTCATCCCTTGTTTCATCATTTCCTTTTGCCCTTTTGATTTCTTGCACATCTGGATTTCATTGACATCGTACCTGCTGATTTGTTTCGTAATTTGCTTTCGGGTCCATCGCGTTTTATCCTGCGTGAATACAGTACAACGTTGCCCGAGTTCGCCACATTTCATCACAAGTGCGAACATTTGATCCTGAAGCCAACATCCGAGGCACCTCTCTCTCGATGAGTTTGCGAGTCCCATGGACAGCATCATCGCAGTGACAAATATTCGCAATAGTTAAGCGTCAACATCTCAATTCTCTTCAGTGGTTGTACCACAACGGCGAATCTTCGGGGAAATTACGAACGAGGCCAACAGTTGAGCCACCCGTGATGTCCACGGACCGCGTAACCCGGGGACCAGGCTGTACGAGTTCTCCGATTGTATGGGGATATAAGAACAGGTCGCTGAGCAGGGACTTTTCCTTCCTCCCTGTGAGAACTAACCGCTCAGATTTAACATGTCGTACGAATGGCCCTCCCGTTTTCTTGAGTTGAAACGCCAACTCGTCTCGGCGACAACACAAGAACGCCTCACAGCGTCGTGGAATGACATCCTCGGCGAGCTAGCTACATGCACTGCCGAGATCGCGCAAGCTGGTACCAATGTAATCTTGATATTGACAAGTTCTGCAGTGACTCCTAGTTGATATTGTTCAATAGGTCATTCCCCAAGTCAACTTTGCGGACCTAGAGAAGTTGACCCCCGAAGAGATTGACGTGATCAAGCGCAAAGGCTCAATCGTCATCCGCGATGTCGTCGACAGCAAGACAGCTTCAGGCTGGAAGACGGAGCTTGGGGAATTTATCAAAACTAACCCTCGTATTGATGGTCTGATTCTCTCCCTCGCCAATTATCTGTTCCTTGACCTTTCTTCGGACAGGTATTCCCGAAAACGACAAGCAGTTCTTTCACCTCTAGTGAGTCCCTTCGCCACCCATTGTCGCGCTTCTTACTTAACTGTGTTTTAGCTGGACACGCCCACAAGTGCAAGCTCGTGCTCACCCCAACGTCTTGAAGGCGTCTGCTTGGCTGAATAACTTATACCATATCAAGTCTGGGAAGAAACTCGAGGGTGTTGATCTCTCAGTTCCTTTATCATACGCGGATCGTTTCCGCATTCGCCACCCTGGTGGTATTTGGTCAAGCTTCCCACCTCACGTTGATGGTACGTCACCTCATCAGAGCTGTGATCCTGACACTGAACCATCTCTAGGTGGTGCGATCGAACGATGGGAGGATGAAACCTTCCGTCGCTGCTTTGAGGATATTTTGACTGGAAATTGGCGCCAGCATGATCCTTATGAACTCGAGCACCGTCTTGACGCACGCAGCTCGTTGTACGGACGACCGGGACAAGCGACCGTGTTTAGAACCTTCCAAGGATGGCTGGCCATGAGGTTTGTTGGTATTGATCATCTTCGTCACCCACCACTCACCCACCGACGATCAATTCCTTAGCGAAACAGCACCAACAGAAGGAACTCTCCGTGTTTTCCCCGATGTCAAGTTGTCCAACGCGTATACAATCCTCCGTCCATTCTTCCGCCCAACCGTGCCCGTTTATTCCCCCGATATCCTCAACCCCAAGAACAGGGAATTTGGTATGTTTTTTTTTTCCTTATTGCTCTGTGAAGATGATAAGTTGAACTTCTGATGCAGATATCTCAACTCCGGACTTTCCCGGTATCATACGCGTGGATAGTGGGTACAGTGGTCCTCGGCCCACACCCCACCAACACCCACATCTCAGGCTCGAAGAGACGATGACGTCCGTTCCGAAAGTCAACCCTGGTGACATGGTTTTTTGGCACTGCGTAAGCGCCCCACTGTCTGATAATTCCCAATGTTTTCGACCATATATACCGGATGTAACCTTTTTTTTTAGGACGTGGTTCATTCCGTCGAGCAGGAACATACCGGGACCAACGATTCGGCAGGTGAGACCCGAGCCCGTTTAAACATGGATGTTCTAGAGGGACGCTCAATTTGGACTGCCATTGTAGTGATGTATATCGGTGCTGTCCCGAAGACGCCCCTGAACTCGGCGTACATCGTCAAGCAGGCCGAGACGTTCCTCGCTGGACAGAACCCACCCGACTTTGCCAAGCTCGAGGCGGGGACGACGTACGTTGGGCTTGGCACGGATGTCGACGTCAAGGAGCCCATCAGCAGGGTGGCCATGGGTCTCCCCATCCAAGTAGCTTGATGACGGTGTCCAATGTCGCTGTTCGGTTTTAGTGTCGATTTGTGTCTATCTTTTTAATCCAAGAAGACGTTGTCGGGGCAAAAAGATAGCGTGTAACCTGTTATGATATGAACTCACTGTTGTATTGCCTATTGATATGTATGTATGTGAGCGTCTTGAGCAAATAAAAGTGGAACTGGGAAAGTGTAAATTTGACAGAACCGACGAGACAATGTATGGCAAGTATCCATGGAGCTTCCCACATGACAGACAAAACGCCCCCGTCACGGCGCACACCGAGGCCAGGCCGAATGCGATCCGACATCAAAGGTCATCGTGACTTCCGAACTAGTGGGGAGCGTCACTATCGAGCCGGACAGATCCAGATCCATCTGTCCCCCCCGCGCTCGAGCATCACCATACTGGTTTCGCTCCTTTACCTCTACATCACACCCAAACACACCCATCGTGCGACGATTCCCATGATCGGGTTCCGAGACCTCCGATCGATTGTCGATGTCACCGACGTCACAACGGAACGTCCCCACGCCGGCAGCAGAACCAGGCAAATATTCGATGGGAGAAGGGGACACCTCCAGGAACGTAGGCCGTAACTTGACCAGCCGGACCGGACTCGGCGCGCGCACGGCGACTTGCACCGATTTCTTCAACCAAGCCGGCGAGGGAAACCACTCTGGCCGCTGTTCCTTCTCCTCCTCCGGTCCGATCGATGGTCCGGAGTCGTCTATCGGAGATACCGAGGCAGACACGGGCATGGTGAATGCTCGACCTCGCAGGGGATGGTTCTCTGGGAATCCAATCCCGAGACCGACCGGTTCTGCTTTCAGTCGCGGCCTCCGTCGAAGCTCGTAGGACTCTGCATTACCGCCGGCGGCAATGGTGATGGATTTCAGGCGGGTGGAGGACACTGGCGCGAACTTAACGCGCGGGGGGTATGAGATATCCGTGTGCGCGTCCACGTCCACGTCTCCGAAGCCTGGACTCGGACGTCGGATCGCGAGCATGCTTGCGACGCGTCTGTGCTGCCGGGTGTCTATGCGAAGGAACCCGGGACGACGGATAGGTAGCGTCGTTGTGGTAACGTCGGCACGAGCACGAGCGCCTTCGTCCTCATCTGCGTTCCCATCCGCATCTCCATCCCCGTCTCCATCTCCATCTCCGTCGGCGTCGTAGCCTGCTTCATCGTCGGCGGCGAACTCAGAGGGTGTGTAGTGGAAAAGCTGCCTGGGAGGTTTGGTGGACGTGACGTCCACCTGCAAAACGGATGAAGAGATCTGTCCGAGTCGGCGGGAAGCAACGAGGATATCTTTTGGTGTGCGCATCTTTCCTTCAGACAGTGCTGGAGAAGTGGGTGGTGTGATTTCCGTTTGAACATCAGATGAATCAGATGGTACAGAAAAGAGGAGGGATCCGGTCGACTCTACACCAGATGAGGTGGCAGAGTGACCTACCATCCCAGATCCTTCCTCAGACGATGAAATCAACATAACGATGGCGTGGAGAATGAGGACAAAGGAGCGAAAGCTGACCTTGTTCCACTTGTATGGCATTCGTGCCCGGCTCAGATTGAAACTTGTGATCACGCGCATGCAGATTCGGACCACCGGTCCAAGTGGAAATGAGATACACGATACAAGTTCGGTGGCTGATAATAGCACACGTCGGATATTACAAGAGATGATCGATTTACCACTTGGCGTAGGGCAAGAATTTTCCGCTGTTAGCGAAGACGAGTGTTAGAATGAAGGTTACAGAGCAACTTGACGGCTTACTCGAACGTGAGGATAACACGATCACCCTTTGGGTCGGGTTTCTTGGTCACGTTGACCTTGCAGTCGATCATGGACATAATACCATCACCGAACTGTGGGGCGTGACGTTAGTTTATCGACATCCGTATGGTGTGCATGATCTCATTAGAAGTACCTTCTCGTGAATGACAGACTGGGTCATACCGTGTATAAGTTTGAAAGTCGGAAAGATCAAGGCTATCACATACCTTGATAGCATGGCCATAAACCAGAACACTCTACACGATCATAGAGAGATCAAGCACAGTGCTATCTTACTTTTGAAAGGATGGCCTTACCTCATACAGACGGTAGATGACGGGATCTGTTGGAGGAACAGGTCCTAGACCGCGGTTGGGCCACCAATGAGCACCCAAGTCGCTCTGAATGGACACAAGCGGGATGTCGAGGACACGTGCGAGTGCCTCGATATCTTGTGGGGACAGTTTCGCCTGAAATGGGAAGAGCCGGTGATCCAACTCGTACATCGATCTAGGGCTGAGTGTGCACGAAAACGCACCTGGCCGTAGAAAGCCGCAGCCACCCAGATCTCGTCCCTTCCGATAGCCTCTGCTACTTTCTCGAAGCTCAGACCTGAACAAGGTTCAATCTGAGAGCTAGCGTAAACCATTGGCCGTTGTACCTTTGCGTGCCTTGGCTTCAAACAACTTGGAGATGACAGGGGGAAGGTCAGCATAGGGCCGGTTGTTGGAAGGGATAGACTGTCATCTGAATAAGTGACCTCTGGTTGGGAAGATGAGCCACTGTGGACTGACCGCTGCTTGGGACATCGTGGTTGATGCAGCAAGACTTGGGTTTATGGCCCTTTATATCGCTCTGCGCTGAGTCAGGCAAATGTGGTTCGTGGGTTTACGGGCCGACAACACCGGAAGACTCTTCGCAGGCTGGGGTGACAATTCGCAACCACAGACCGACATCCTTGGGAGTGCTTATATGGGTCCACATATAGTTTCGGACTATGTATTATCCCGACTGGATCGTCCTCGGGTTTGCGTAGCTAGACCAAGTGTGTATTGAATAGATACCATCACGATTTGCCATGTTCCGGATTAGACCCATCCTCGCTGACGGGCTTCCAAACGTCTTTCGAGGCATGCATGAGTTCGTAGAGTTGCCCCACCTGCTCTGGGGACATCTAAAGGATGAGTACCAAGTCAATGAATCATTACGGCCATAAAATAGATGCGAAGCTGTACTTTCTCGAACACAGTGGGATCTAGTTTCTTAAAGTTGTTGGAACTCGGCTCGTGGGGTAGTTCATCCAAATACATCTTCCACTGTGTAAGGAAACCCATGACATGGACAGGATTTGTAACTTCCCGATGGCGGCGAAACTCTGTCGCAGGGGATCTTGAGCAAAACTGACGGACAGAAGATCGTATGAGAGTATCACCCACCATCCTTGATGTACGCATCTCCGAGTGAACGCATCTCAATCGGGAGTCTCCTGTGTGCTCTCAACAATCTACGATACAATCTGAAACACGTCGACCTCACAGCGCTCGGATAGCCTAAAGGTAAACTTACGGGAGGGGTGGGTATATAGTCGCGCTCGCTTGATGAAGATTCAGAGGTGTTGGAGAAATGGATTGTGCCGCACGAACATAACTCCTATGCATCCTTGATGCCAGTTCCTAAATATTCACGGACGAGTGGGGGGTATGTGTTGGTCCAGCCTGCAAGTGTGAAGTTGACACGGAAATGTTGCGGGCTCCGTTTGAGCTTGCGTAAGCAGACCGTTGTTGCCAGGAATATCCTCAGGCTTAAAGCACTCAACCTTCTGGAAGCTATGTAGACTTCCCAGATTTACGCCTGCTCCAAGTCTTCGTGAAGGAACGGAGAATGGAAGTTCTAGCTTCTTCGACTCGGGTTCCAACGGAGGCTCACTCGAAGGCGTCTTCCTTCGCTGGGCTCTACTCCCATGTTTGTCAACTGGCATTTCACCCGAGACAGATCCTGATTCCTATCTTCTCCATCAGCCGGCACGATCCGATTGGGGTTGAATGTGGAAGCGAGTTATCCATCCTCCTGTCATGAACAAAATGCCTCCGTCTTCTCTGACAATTTTCCGAAAGAGACACCCGCATTCCTGACGCCTAAAATTCATACAAAAACGCTCACGGGACGTGCGCAAGGAGGACCTTGTCATGTCGTGTGCGATAGTCGCAACTTCATGAAGCTTCCCATCGTTTCAGCAGCCAACTGGCTGTTGATCCGATCCATTCTTGAACGCCGCGCCCACCAAGCTTCCGGTAAAAGGTCTTTTCAAGTAGCCGATGAATGGTCATGTGAACTTTCGGTCGACGCGTTCTCACACATATCATTTCATTTTGTTCCGGTATTCTGCGAGATTGAAAGACGTGACTTGTGCCTTGCCCTGGACCGTGAATCGGAATCAACGACTGAGTTGTCGATTAACTCGTGTGCGATGCAGAGTTCAACGTACTAAATGGTACCCGATCACACTTGATAGAGGTTCCTGGTATTGGTCACCAAATACCGGTGGGGTGGTGCAACAGAGGTTTGTCCGCCTCGTGTACAGTGTAACCGACTCCGGCTTCCTTCCTAGCTCCCCAGATATCTCACGGTTTCGTCCAGGAAATCCCTTGTCAAACCAACACATTGGAACATCAATGTGGCGGCTGTTGATGTGTAGATGCCCGCTCCCTGTGATTGACTAGCTGTCATTCTACATGTCAAGCTGTGCCAGAAAAGAACGCAAATCGAATACCGACCGTGGAACCTTGTTCTATTGTCTCGCTGTGAGTCGTAATCTATTGTTGTGCGGAAGTAATTTTTATAGCCAACTGTCAATGTAACCGTGTCAACTTGCAACCGATCGCCAAATTGACTCCTGTCAACTACGACAAACACGTGCAGACGGGAAGACACGAAAGGATCGCCGGACAATACAGATGCCAAGATCAGCTGGAAGGTCATATGCTCTGGCGTAACGTTCCATGGAGCCATTTCAGATCGATCACTGTGACAATTTCAATACCCCCTGTTGGGCGTTTTCTGCCCGCACCTGGCGCTCGAATCGTTGCGAATCTCACAAGGTGAGCGCGATGAAGGTAGAACTGGAATATTGTTTGAGTAGACACACGATCCTGTCGAAGACGCTGTCGAAGCCACTCGGGTATATCTACAAAGCCGCTGAATTAGACCCTAGCCTCCTCATGTGGCAAATCCGAAAATACTGCTTCTTGTTACATCTAGTGATGAAACGTCAAGATAATTCAGGTTTGGTTATACGGAGATTAACAAGACCTGTGGATCCAGAGATAGTGTTGTGTACATTCAGGAACATGGGTCATTGAAGGTTCGCTGCCTGTACCTTTCTATATACGAGTGGAGTTCCTCATGACACATACCCCCTCAGGATACTTGGACCCAAATGTATATGCTATGAAGAAGTCAGCTGTATCTTGATGACAGCAGCTCAACCCGTGCCTCGCCACCATCGACGGCGTCAATATAGGACTACTTTAAGAACGCGGGAGGCCAAGGTGCGAAGATTATGCGCGGGTGAAGAGCGGGCCCCATGTACCCGTTGCCATTTCGGGCTCGGTGGAGAGGCAAATGCGATTGCAATCGCGTTCCCACTTTTTCTTCCATATATGGTGAATGTCTCGTACGGGGCCCGACCATGTTCGCGAATGGTTATGGCCATATTGCCGGGTGGTTCGAGGGCAAAAAAAAGATTCCATGCACCAATACCCATCGACTTCAAACTCTACGCTCTTCCCAGTAAGTAACTTGGAAAACTTCAAGGGTCTAGTTTTGCAGAACACCGACCCTGTTGGCGAGCCTCAGACTTGGAAAGATCTTGTACTTGGACAATGAGAGCCTTTGAGAGGGACGACGAAATGCTGGCCACGTGGTCGTCGACATCGACTCGCAATCTCCATGCGGACTTATCGATCGACGGCTAGTACTAAGTAATCCCCGGATCATAGCACAGTCTGGTCACCAGACCAAAGCGGAGGGATGTTAGATTAAGTTGACCTGCTGGGAATTGTGTATGCTTGCCTCGTCGACGCCTTCCGTGTATGGCTAACTTCTCTACCCGACCGCAGGGCTCACCTTACGACAGGTCGAAGCAACGTTTCATGCTTCGTGGCGTTCCATCGCCTTCGAATCATTGTCCGCGGCACCAGAGCTTACCCTTTCAACCAAGACTCCACCTTGACGGACGGACACATGCATCACGAACCCCCTCGTGTTCGTGCCCGTGTCACGGTGACTATGACTTTGGGCAGGAGGCTCCATATCTAAACATGTCGACCATGACATCCACTGCCAGTGGAAACGACTGTGCTTTTGCTTCTTATTCCATCGCATAGCCGCGCCACGGTCCTCTTCCTCGTCTTTTCCATTTCACTGCTGCGCGCCTTCGAATCCGAACGCTGCTGGGTCAGCGGCCCCATCAAACGTCCGCATCGCTGAACTTGGACGGAGTTCAAGTCGAATCGGTCGACTTTACGTCCGACTTTTTTAAAACTTTTTTGTTCGAGTCATGCGTCACCCCCACTAATCATCTAGTACACCCCGAACGCATCGCCATTCCCATGTGTTTTTTCTCCCCAAGTTCAATCTTTAAACTTAACTTTGTACGCTCCCCTCTTCCCCTCCTTCCCTCTTTGAACGCCGTCCTTGCGAAGTCGCCGCTGTCACCGCTACCTAGCTGACAGCGGCCCGAACGGCGAAGTTCTTCCAAAACGTGCGACGAGTCATTCGGCATTTTGAAAATGAGGGCGGTGATGAAGCTGCTCCATTGTTGCTGTATCATGGACCATGTTCCGATCCCATCCACCCCTCCACCCTGTTCGCCCGATGGGAGCGACAATACTCATGCCAACATCAACATCAACATCAACACTGATACTATACACGTCATACATGTATTCGTCCTTCTCGGACCCGCAACCCCCCTCACGTCACGAAAAAAAAACAAATACGACGTCCATGCAGATGCCACCTTTGAGGAACAGACCCTCTGGATTCTGGAATCCCTCATGACACCGCCTCAGACTCGTTGCACCAACGAACACGTGATACACGCACGGTTTGAACTAGCTAAAATAAACCGTCCAACGACGTGGATCTCGTCAAGATCGCAACGTTCTCTGTACACTGCCGGCTCGACCCGATGTACGCTTGATATGTTGTCGGTGTTGGTTTCTCGTCCCCACTTGCCTCAAATACTACTTGACCCGCATGTACGCACATGAACTTGCCTCGATAAGTCGATAGACTCGACGATAAAAAGTTGATACTGCGGCTAGATATTGATGACAGATCGATGGATAGTCCCATACGCTGCTCAACACACCGATCGATGCACGGCTCGTTGCGTGTTACGGTACTTTTATGGACACCGTGGATCGGTGATAAGGTGTCCAACGGGAGGAGGCGGAGAACCCAGACTCGGACGATCATGCCGTCAAAAAAAAAAAGAAAGAAAGAAGGACAGGGGTGGGGGGAACACGGTTCTAGAGTCGGTTACTGGTGACTACATGGACTTGAAAACCATCCGTTCCCCCCCTTTTTTTTTCTTGAACAACGTGCTCTACTATACGTTTCAAACAGAGGGGAAAAGGTGGCCCGCTGTAAAATTCATCCGAGTATATGTCATCTCGTGCGAACAGGGACCGGGGGGTGGTGAGATGAGATGAGATCGTCTGATGGGCATGTGTGTGCTGGCAATGTTGACATTTTCGTCGGGCGTTCGAGTCCTGTCGCCTGGCAGTGCTAAATGTCAGACCGGAAGGGGGTAGAGGCCTGAGAAGGATTGCTAAACCCGTCGAATTGGACTACGTATCTACTAAACGGTGCGATCGCGGGTCAAGTACCGCCCGTTGGTTAAAACGAGGTATGTACAGCTAGTGTATGCGTAAAAACAAATAGAGAGTAGAGCATTGCGAAATACGGACGTTCGAACCGCGATCTAACAAAAATGCTGGGCTGACTTGTCGTATCTACAAATCATTCAACAATACATGAATTAAACGGCATGAAATACCGCCGAGTACATAGCAAGCAAAGCAGAAAGCGCAAACGAGAACCAAAAATGAAGCATAGGAAAAGAGAGCGTCCTTGGAGGGATCGATCAAGCTATTATTGTAACATGGAATACGAATCTCTCTCTTTTTTCTTTTTCTTTTTCTTTTTCTTTTTTTCTTTTTTTTAAAGAGGTAAGTGGAGAGTCCTTCTCGTCAAGGTGGCGACGCCCCGCTCGATACGGAGTGCGACGTTCGGATAAACGACTGCTGTGCATGTTGCATCTCTTGTCCATACGCCTTCCCCGCCCATGGCGGAGGCGGCGGTCCAGGGTGCGTGCGCGTCTGACCTTGAGAATGGGAATAATGGGCATTGCCTTGTGAAGGGGGTCCGTGCGCATGCGGAGGAGGTAAGGCGTGCCCCTGCCCAGATCCTACCCCGTGCGGGTGGAGATGCGGCGTCCCCGAACTGGCAGGCGGAGGGAGCTGCGTCGAGGCTTGCGAAGGCTGTGCTTGCGGGGGCTGTGACTGGGTTTGGGCCTGCGACGGTCCCTGTTGTCCCTGTCCCTGTCCCTGCGCCGACGCACCGTCCACGGCCATATTCATAGGCACGATCTGAAAGGAGCTCGTATGTACGCTCATCTTGTCCATGTCTCCGCTTGCGTTCGAACCGCTGCCAGAGCCTGCGCTGGTGCTGGCCCCGCTCGCAGCAGCCCGGACAGCTTTTTCGCTCTCTGCGGCGCGGGTAGAGGCACGGAGCATATCCATGTCTATGCGCATCACCGTTCCGGAGCCGCCTTCTGCAGCGAGTGCTTTGTCACGTTTGCGCACGAGTTTTGCATAATCTGTAGGGCGGGAACGAGGCTGAGCGCAGGCCATCACGTGGTATGGCAGACGATACGCACGAAGGCCGCAGGCATTACACAGCGTCCGGGCACCATCAGGGCCTCGCCGCCATTCTGGCGTCTCTCTAATATTACACGAATGACACTTGCCGGGCGGTGTCGCACGCTAGCGTTGCAAGCCCAGTCAGCCATGCCCTCGAACCCACGGAAGTGCAAGAAAATCACGCTCACACTTCTCTTCCTATACTTGCTCTTGCCAGCACCGACCGCACCCCCAACAGCCCCCGCCACAGAGCCAGTGCCACCAGCGGCTGCGGCTGCCGCCGCCAAACTCGTTGTGAGCGCGCGCTTGGTGCGAATGATCTCCATGTCTTTCTCGGCAGCACTGCGTTCAGCTGCCGTTTGTCCGCTCCCTTGACCTGCGCCACCGGGTGAGTTTGAGAGATGAAGTTGGGAAACATGTGGCAGGGTGGAGGTTTGCGTTTCTTCCCAGGGACGCTTGGGGGCACGCGTGTCGAGATCTATCGGCGCCCCACCCGATGGGCCACTTGCATTTAGTGCGGGATGAGAATTCGTTCTGTCACCAAATGCGGGTGATGTGATGGACGAATGAGGTGCAGTAGCTGGAGCTAGAGCGGATGATGACGACGATGCAATTGATGGATTTGCTAATTTTCCCGAAGAAGGTGACCGTAAGGATTCAAGAAGACGGACGACTTCCTGTGCACGATGAGTCATCTCTGCGAGTTCTTCCGGAGATGGCTGCGCGAGAGGTGCTGATGATTGCAGTTGAGCTGCATACACACGAGGGTCAGAAACACGTCGGGAGATGGTCAGAGAACCGGGGCAGTAGATAAATGCCCACTCACCATAGCGAGTCGCAAAGTTGTACAGCACCGTACAATGCTTCAACACCTCGTTCATGACGCCCTCCCTCTCTCGATCCCGTTCTCTCTCCCTCTGTTCTTTCTCCCTCAGCTCCGCTAGTCGCTCGCGTTCCTTTTCCCTCTCTCTTTGACTCTCTCGTTCGCGTTCCCGCTGGTTCTCCCGTTCACGTTCACGTTCCCTTTCTCGCTCGCGCTCCCTCTCGCGTTCGCGTTCTCTCTCCCTTTCTCGCTCTCGTTCCCGCTCTCGTTCCTCTTCGGATACAGTACTCATTGAGAACCTTGCCTCCCTGGCATGCATGGTATCCACTGGAGAAACATAGGCGGGACGCGGGGCCTCGGGATGGTGCATCTGTTGCTGTGCCTGCGATTGAGAAAGGGAGTGTGATGGCTGTGTTTGAGCTTGAGTTGGATGTGTGGGATGGACAGCCTGGGCAGGCGGGTGCGCAGAGTGTGGGGGTTGAGGACCATGGGAAGGCTGAGATAGATGGGACGAGTGAGATGCATGCGCGGTGGGCTGTGCGGGCGAAATGTAGGATTGCGACTGTGAATGTGGTGGCGCGGCACTGGAGACATGTTGGGAATTAGGTGCTGGGGAACCATTATAACTTGGCGTTGTATGCTGAGGTGCGTACGATGACAAACTCGACGAGTAGCCATGTGGTTGTCCAGTCTGACGGGTGAGTTGGTGCTGTGACGGAGGTGGCTGGGGTGGCGTCGGACGTTGCGAGGGTACGACCGCTGGAACTGGCACAGAGTCAGGAGCAGTGTACCCACTCCGAGAAGGCTCGCTGTTGCCGACTGGATACGCACCACCAGAACGTGAATCGCCAAACGAGGATCGCTGATCAGCATTGGTAGGAATGTACTGAGGAGGTGCAGGTGGACCATGCTTTTGCTCTGCTGGTACATAGGACGATGGCACAGCAGGCGTTTCGGAAGGAGCGTACCCATGTCTCGCGTCCTGAGTGGACAGATATCCAGACGATTGCCTCGTCTCTGCGACGTACGCGGCACCTGTTCCTCTGTTACTGCCATGAGACTCTTGCCCGTGAGCATAACCGGTACGTGATTCCTGTGCGACTGGTGGACGCGTCGAAGCCTCCGGGGGATAGCTGACCCGACTAGGGGGATCCTGAGCGTACCCGGATCCTGCGCGTGCCGTAGGCTCTGGAGCATGCGACTGAGGGTATGTGTATTTTGTATCCTGAGTATATGCGCTCGTACGTTGCTCTGGAGGGTAAGGCCGAGCTACCTCGGACTGCGTTTGAGGCGGGACGTGCGCAGGGGGGTGCCCTTGAGCGTAAGATGTTCCGGGTCGCGAAGAATCCCCTTGATGGGGATAAGCGGGACGCGTCTCGTGCTGAGAGTACGACTGGGAGTGCCTTGCATCGACAGCCGCGGACGAAGGCACGGATGTGGGGGCGGGAGGGTAAGGGTACATTTCATGACGCGAATCCATGCGCGCATCCGCGAGTTTGGGTTGCGCGTGTGGGTACCGAACACGATCTGGGATCGGAACGCGAGAGTCGCTGAGAATCGCGAATCGGTCGAGTGTGAGCACACGTTGGGGCAGCCCTAGGAATTACGTACCGGGTGTCCTGGACTTGCGGATGTCCGCGAACAGGTGGTGCTGGTCCTTGGCCCTCGTACGATGTACCAGACCTGGTATCAAAAGCATAAGTGGATGCAGAAGTAGACGGGGACACGTAATGGGGTGACGAGTGTGCATGTGGGTGCGGTTGGGGTGGCTGAGTCGGGGTTGGAGTGGGCGAAGGAGGAGGGTGGGGGTAAGCGGATGTAGGGGTTGGGTATGCATGGTGAGAGGTGTACGAAGGGCCATTAGCAGGGGTAGAACCGTAGGATGGGGAGGTGGAGGGGCTGAATGTGGGAGAGGTCGTGTTTGTTGTGTAGCCGGCAGAAGTGCTGTATGGCGTATACGGTGCAGAAGTGGCAGTGGAAGAAGGGGGGTAGGGAGGGTTGTATGAGTGGGACGTGTTTGGGGTGTACGGAGACGGAGGGGGATAGGTTGACCGATGTTTTGGGGGAGGGGCAGGGAAGGCAGAGGTAGCACGCGGGGGTGCAGGAGTGGGCGGGTCGACGGTTGTGGGCACGAGGGGCGTCGTGCGGGCAAAGGACGACGGCTGGCTCGACGGGACTTGGGCGTGCACTTGGGACGGTGTCTGGGAGTGAGCTGAGGCAGGGGGATTGGCACCATGCGGATGCTGTTGCTGCCAAGTGGAGGTGTCATGGTCGTGCTGCTGCTGGCTCTGGGACGAGGCCTGCCCCTGAAACGCGAACGGTTGACGGTGAACGTATGCGGGAGCAGATGTCGGAGTGGGTGTCGGGTAACCAAACGCAGAGAAGGACGTGCCATTGGTGGTCTGGGCGGATGGGCCGGGTGCAGCGTGGCTGTGGGCGGCGCCGTTCACGTCCTGGGCGACGTCGAAGCCGGTGTAGGCAGGCTGGTCGGGACCGGGGGGCGCGTCGTGCTGCTGGAGGGGCCGAAACTGAAAATTCAGGCTCTTGAGCGGGGGAAGCCGAAAATCGCTGGAGGGCACGTGGGGGGGTGCATGAGGATTTGAATTGGAGTGGGGGTTTGAATGCGGGGGAAAGCGGTGGGCGTGGGCGTGGTGGGCATGCGAGGAGGCCATCGCACGTACGGGGCAGTGTCGGTGTTGGAGTCGGTGTTAGCGTCCGTGGTCTTCTGACAGGGACACCGGGTTTGTATAGTAAAGCTCGCAAATAACGTTGAATGGAAACGAGATATCGCCGATGGCTCGATGATGACGGCGCACTGCGATGAAGATCTCCTCAGTGGCTGGCCAAGTTGGCAAGTCGAGGTGCCCCCCAAGCGAAATGGAACGTTGCGACGACGCGAACCTGATCTCAACGACCGTCAGAAGAGAGTGGTAGAAGGGGAAAAAGTGCGATATCGAGATGAAAAAAAAGCAAGGACGATCAGTTGGACCAACTAGTGAAAGGAGGAGGGGGACAGTATGGCCTTGGAATGGGTCGTCCGTGCCGTATCTCCCGATGGCGACGGATCTCACTTGCACCCGCTGACACGATGCAAATCTGCGTCGTGTATCTTCCCACGCCCCGTATCTGGCCAAACTCAGATTCCCCGATTCACCGATCCAGCAGACTCACCCACCCAATTCTTCGCTAGGCCAAGCGTGGAAGACGACGTACCTTCTCAACGATCCTTCCGCGTTCTCGTATGGCGATGGGTCTCCCCGTTCGCCCATCCGTGTATAAGAGGACAGCCAACACCCTCCCGTGGCTGTCCGCCCGGATGAATAGCGTGTCATCTCCCCTCTACCCACAAGACCCAGACCAGGCCCCCATGCGCACCTCCCTGCCACGCACTCCAGCTCACCCCAAATCATCATCATCCCTCCATCACTCCCTCCACGCCCTTGCATGCATGCGTCCTCTCTTTCATTCCTGGCTTCTCTCTCCTCATTTGTCCGCTCCCCTCCCTGCGATCCAATCCGATCCATCTTTCCTTTTGGGGGTCCTTTTGTATTTCCAAATCGGGTCATCGTGGCACCCCGGATTGCCGTAAAAGACGCTTCTTGCCTCAGATTTATCTCCGATGTGCTACCGCTTTCCCCTCTCCACGTGTCACGTTGCACTCGGATCTCGATACGGTTGGTGTCGTCTCGGCTGTGGCCACCCAGAGCACGTTCCTCCTCCCCCTCGTGTACGTCCACCACCGCACCGCAGTCGAGTTGGGTGTAGCCAATAAAGTTGTCTGCTGTCCGTCCTCACACTCCGTTTCACACACCCCGCCGCACTAGTGTCAATCGTTTCCACGTTCGGGTGTGCCTCGACCAGGCCCTGCAGATTTGACAACCGTGGACACCACGGCCTTTGGCGAACAATGCCGGGTTCATACACGTGTCATCCAGCCCGCAGAGCCAAAAGTCCCTCTTATCACATCCTTGTTCACATGAACACTCCACTCCGCAGCCTCAATCCCGCTGCGATCACCCGCGCACACCAACGAGTCTAATGCGCATTATTTATGACCGTGAAATGCAATCAATGTGTGTCATCCAACCTAATTCCAATCTCACCTCTCCCAGATCGCGCGGTCTCCGCATTCGAAGCCTACCATCGAGCGCTGATCACCCCGATTTCCCGCACAAGTCGGCGCACCGTCGTGCCTTGGCCCCCCCCTCTATTCTGTCCAACGGGCCAGGTTTGATACTTCCACCCACAGTGTCCACCATCGCTCTCTTCAAACTTGCTCCCCGCGCGAGCATCCTGTCATGATCCGAACCGTGTGAGTGAATCCCTTCATGACCTTCTCGAGGCAGCCTTCACTCTCCCTATTTTTTCCGCGGCGCGCCGCACGTATGCTGTGACTTTGCACGGGAATAAGATTACCTTCATTAAGGTGGCTTTGATTTGCCGCGTCGCGCGATCGTTTGTATGGACACCGTAATTTGACGTACTCAAGACGTATCGGAGCCGTAGGCCTCCTCTTTCACGCCTTTTTGATTTTCACTTGTCATTACCGGTCAAGCGTTTGTCTCTGCATCATGATTCTCGACTGATCTATTCGGTCTTTTACCAGCTGGTTTGGGAGTTTGTAGGGGAGGGATCGAGACGGGGACCTCTTTAGCTTACCTCTCAGTGCTTCTCCTTCCCGTTCAGTCGGCTGTTATTCTGTTCTCAGGGGCGTGCTTGCTGACGTTTTTACTGCTTCAGAAAATGTAGAATCGCATTCCCCGCTTACCCGCACCGCCTCACTTGGCAAACCCTGGTGGCACCCTAGCCCTGATTTATCCCTCATGGCCTCTCTCCAAAACATCCATCATGCTCACCGTTTGAGCCTGAGTCGCCCGGACATTGTTTATGCCAAGGACACGGCGGCCAACGTGCTCAACGTTCAACTCTTGGAGCCAATCACAGACCGCCTGGCCCTCTAAAAAAAGGTGACCGAGGCGTGTTCGAGTTTGATATCAACCAATCAATCAGTGAACTCCTTATGCCACCGTTCACACCGCACCTGCAGATATTGATTGTCAATTCGCT
>QFEL01007270.1:0-12053 GCA_003316195.1 Neoboletus brunneissimus
ATACTCGGAGATGAATAGTCAGAGATGAAAAGGGGCGTTGCCCAGGGCGGAAGGGGAAGGTTTGGAAGAGAACCTGGGCTAGGCTGTGTAGGTTTAGAGTTTGAGATGAAAAGGCGCCGATAGAGATCGGTGATGAGTCACAGTGGAGCAAGTCAAAGGAGAAAGCGTGAGCAAGAAGAATGTATCGTAGAGTAGGAGAAAAAGAGTAGTCGTACGAATGAATTGTAACACCAGCTAGACCACAAAACATGCATAACTTGTTGTCGAAGCAGCATTTGCGCTCGTCCGCTGTGAGTTTTCTGTCCTTTCCTAACTTGGATGATAGGTCCGGTTTCGGAGCAGCAGAGGTAGAGGCGCCTTTGCCTTTGGAGTCCTTGGAGTCTTTTCCAGAAGGATGAGCGGATGAGGACAAAGGTGCGGATGGTTTGTCAGATGATTTGGACGTAGAAGACTGGCTAGTCGTCTTCGACTGGTGATTGATCTTGGACTTGCGCTCCCAGTAGCACGTGTTGATCGCCTGAGCCAGATGTCAGAGTTCAGAGAGTGTGGGGGGTTTCCCAACATGAGAGATTTCGTCTTTGATGCGGTCCGGCAGACCATTGTAGAAGTGGTGCCGGAGGGCACCTTCTCTGTAACCTCAGACTTGTGATGCAATCCTGTTGAACTCGACCACATACTTGTTGATGTGCTGACCATCCTTCATGGTCAAGTGGTCAAGCTGGTGCTCTGCATCTCCGATGGGGTCGTGTGGACTGAAATTCGCCTGGAGTTCCAGGACGAACTCTTTATAGTCATCCATCCAAAGGGGTTGTTGATCAGGGTCTTCCATCTGGAGGAGGTCTGGTTCGAACCATTCCAGAGCCATGCCCTTCAGGTACAATTGCGCGAATGTTACTTTGGTGTGGTCCGTACTGAATGCCTTCGGGCGGTCTTGGAAGTTTAATTTGCATTGCACTAAGAAAACTCGGAGTTTTCGGGGATCTGTCCCATCAAACTGATCTGGTTCTCGGACTTTAGTGCGGGGGGTAGAGTCGGGGGCGGGACGACAATTGGAACGAGCAAGGCCAGCAATGGCGTTGGCGAGTAGGGCAAGAGTGTTTTGTGGAATGTGCTCATCGTCAGGGTCATCTTGGTCATCATTGTCACCAGGAAAATCAGGGTCATCGTCAGACGGGTCATCTCTGGGGAAGTCTGGGTCATCTCCGTCATTCGGAGTTCTGAAGTGAGGAGCTCTCTGGGTAGAGCTCTGACTAGTCAGAGATGTGGGGTTGTCTTCCTCGTCTACCTCAATGATGCTCACTCCCGGAGTCGGGGACTCTACAGGAGGATGTGCTTGAGAGGTGGACTTGGGAGTGTGTCAAGCTGAGAAGCTCTGGAATTGGTCTACGAGGTCTGGACCTCTTCGACTGCTTCCGAAGATGCTCAAGGGGTTGTAATGTGGTGATACAGTGCAACTAGTGCCTAGGGCATGAGTCTGGGATCTAGTGGTGCAGGTGGCCATAGTTTAGTGGGAACTCGTTTGCAAGTTTGAGTTCGAATATACTGTTAAATACCGGTCTACTCCAGTGTCAACTCCGGATCGCCGGAGATGGTTGTAGTGGTGGGACTTCAGCTTCACCGTGTGTGGTGTGCCCTTACAACGAGTTGAGGAGTCCTGGATTTTGGAGGGTTGGATGGTAAGGACTTTTTAAGACATTGTTCACAATGCCAAGTTAAGCAGAGGGTCAGAAAAAGTCGTCTAGACTCGGAGATCAGGAGTAGAGAAATAATCGATATTTGAACTGAAGTGTACAGGAGTAATCCTAGGAGTTTATATACATTGGAGGTACATAGGATTAGTAACGGAGTGGAGTCGGATTGGTAAGAGTCCAGAGGGAAGTCATAACTGGAGCTATGCTTCTAAGCGAGCACAGGTGCGGAAGGGAAAGAAAAGCGGAACTAATACTAAATAAGAACAAGAGGCTAACGTTATGGAATGGAGGTCAATCTACAGAGCTAGGAACAAAGGGTCTGGAGTCCCAGAGTTGCGTCTCAAGTGAGAACGCACCAGAGTTTGTATATACACGAGTGGAGTTGCGCATGGGGTGCCGGAGTTGGACTTGGAGCGAAATATGGGATATGACAGTTCCCTGGTGCCATGGGGCCCAATGTCCACTATGATGACAAGGACTCAGAACTCAATCCCCCGACTTGTCAACAAGTATGGGAGTTCCTCATCATGGAGCATTTTGCTCCCATTCCTCAATCAAGTCACAATTGAATAGTTTGGGTATGAGGACTTGTATGACTCCTCATGGTACCTGGGTGGTACTGAGCATTGCTCAATTGGGTGGAAGTCACCCCCCAGCAAGATGGTGCGGTGGTCTAGGCAGGTGATTTCACCAACCAGGCTACCATGGCTGACATTGTGGCTTACCTCACCACCAATGGCATCAGTGTTTACAATGCCAATGATATGGTTTGCTGGGCTTGTACCACCACCCAGGAGATAATCATTCAGGTTGAGGACTCTGAAGGATTTAGCAACCCCTCTGTTCACAAGATCTATGTGCCAATAAGGAATAACCTCTGAGTCACCTGCCCCAACAACTTCCTCAATTGTATAAGGGAGTGGTACAAGGGTCAGGCCTGATCCCAGGGCATGTCATTGGAGGAGATCCCTTCTATCGTAATGAGTTTGACAGCACTGGTTGCCATCAACGTCCTTGAGCAATTTGGGGAGGCTGCAGTCTTGTATGACCTGGTCCCCAACCACACCAACAGGGACAGCGCTAATGAGCAGCCAAGTTACAAGGAGGATGGGGAGCTCCCTGATGGTCCAGTGGCAATGTGAGGCAAAGGTACCCCTTCATATTGTTTTTATTCTTGTCTTGTGGAACACTGCTGGGGGGCTACCCCTTATCTTTTTCTTTTATCTTTGTTTTCTTTTATCTTTTATCCGATGTATGAAGATCTACTTGTATCACTTATTTAGCTCATTTATATATATTCATTCATTCATCTTTATTTACTGTCAAGTCGATAACAACTCTACATAAGGAGGGTGTTAGGGGTCAATAGGCCCATAAGTAGTCTAACATACTAATCTGGTACATGTGATTGATATATCACATGTACCATTGTAACATACTTAAAAGAAGGGGCCATCTTGACAATGGCCCCATTCTATCTTTATGATATTCTACATATCATCTTGTGAATCCTATAATGGTTTACTTTGCTCATGTGATTTTGAGTCATCAGGTAGATTCACTACCTTACCCTCTTGTACTGTATCTGCCCAGGATCTTCCCCTGGCCACCTTATATGCTTTCTTTTTTGTCTTTTTACCTTGACACTTTTCATTACTGTACCCTTGGAGCTGTCACACTCACCTCTTTGCCCTATCCATGCATCTTACCAATGTCATGCTGTTGTTATGATTTCATTTTCTAGCTCACATGCTCACTTGTGAGCTACCGTTCCCAGCCCAGCACTCCTCACCCAGTCCCTGGCTACACTCTATTTCCATTCCTGGTCATATCTTGACACCCTCCGGCTCGTGTCATTGTTCATCGCCCTTTGGCACGCGCCCCACTGGTTCTCCTCAGCTATCCCCAGCCTCATGCCTTCCCTTCATCACCTCCATCATCACCCTTTGACTGTATCACCACCGCAGTGTCACACTGTATTCTCGGTCTCTATTTGCTATCTATTCAGACTCTGCCTCGGTACTATTTAGGTTCACTTCCTATTTCGCATATGCTCTTACTATAGATCCTGGTGTTGGGTATTGCTCCCTATTGCTCCCTATTGGTGCTGGTTATCATATATGGATGCTTTCCCTTCGGGTAGCACAGGTTTCCCCTTAGTTATATATAGGCCCACCTTAAGCAGCTGTACCTTAACTTAGACCTGATCCAAAGTACCTAACTTCAAACTCTTGGCTGGAACCTTCTCAGTCACTAGAGCCCTAGCAAAGTCATCATCTCTAGTTCCTCTCTGGTGGTGCGGAAGGAACCCTTGTACCCATGCCGGACTGTATCAATCTTGCCTCGGATGCTGAGACCACTCTAGCTGGGCATTCAGTTGCTGGGTGCAAGATCTACTTGTTGCACTAGCATTTGCTGAGCATTAGCCAATGGATGTGAACGTAACAGCTGTAGTTCTATCCTTCACCCCATTTACAAGGCCCCTACTTTCATTTTTTCACACTTGTCACTTTGGCTTGCACATTCATTTGATATCCTCACTCTTTGCCCATGCCCTTGGCCCATATTCAGGCTCCTCTCCATTAGTATACTTATATACCAGATGATCTTGTACACTTGCATCCTAGCTTCAACTTACCAGTTATACTCTGGACTTGTACCTTGTCCCTACCAAAGCTACCCCACTTGTATTCACATACCCACCTATGCAACCTCTTTGATCACCTTCTTTTGTTGTCTGGCACCCCCATCAGGACCTCCTTGATAAGAAGTTGCCTACCAATCTATGTCTCAGGCCTACCTGGGTTCAAACGTAACACCAACATGAATATTGTAGGTTCAAAATGGGTTTTTCATGCTAAAAAGGATGCTGCTGGGAACATTGTATGGCACAAAGTGCATCTTGTCACACAAGGATTTTCACAGATACCAGGCATTGATTATTTTGACACTTATACTTTAGTCACAAAACTGGCTTCAATATGAACCATACTCATGCTTGCAGCTCACCACAACATGAAGCTTCACCAGGTAGACATCAAGGGTGCATATTTCAATGGAGAACTCACTGAAAATGAGTGCATCTACATGCACCAGCCTCCTGGATACACCAACCCCACTCATCCAAACAAAGCGTGCCAATTATGAAAAATGCTTTATGGATTGAAGCAAAGCAGGCACCAATGGTATCAAAAGCTTGTCAAAATTCTTGTCATGCATATGAAATTCATGCAGTGTCAAGTTGATCAAGCCATTTTCATCAAATAATCAGAGAAGTCCCTCACTCTCATTGTAGTATATATTGACAACTGTACCATAGCAGCTATGACACATGTGCTGATCATCACCATTAAAACAAAATTGTGCAAACATGTTGAAGTGATGGACCTAGGAGAGTGTTACAACTCGCCTAACCCCTATCCCTTTTTCGGCTCTAGCCCCTGTCTCACACGTGTGAGCGCTGTCTGTACACTTGTACCTCACCCCTCGTTCTCGTCCCTCCTCGCCTAGGGAGGCTGTCATCGTCTCTAACGTGACTCCCTTGCCTGGTCTAATGACTAGACACCACTCGGATCCTTCGTCCTCCATCCTCGTCCCCACTCCGAGTTACCTCCTCCGTCCTACTCTTCACCATAGACCTGTTCCCGTGCCTACCCAGGAACACCCTTCTTCCCCATCACCTTGGATCTTCACTGGTCACATCTCGGGATCTTCCCCATCACTGTCATTTGTCCGCGCATCTGCCCAGGATCTTCCCCTGGTGTCCTCGTACGCTTTCCCCTGTTCTTATTCACCTTGTTGCTCTTCATTTACCTTACCACCGGTGCTATCTGCACACCCCTTGCCCTAGTCATGCGTCCACCGACGTCATGCTGTAGTATTTCCCTTCACCCCTGCTTATGCGGCCCTTACCTTAGACATTTCACACTTGTCACCTTGGCTTGCGTGTCCTTCCGACATCCTCGCCCTTCGCCCATGCCCTTGGCCCACATTCGGGCTCCTCTTCATTTGTTATCCTTATATACAGGACAATCCTAGCTAGTTATACCCTAGCTTCAGCTTACCAGTTCTTCCTCTGGACTTGTACCTTGTCCATACTGGCTATACCCTTGTATTCATGTACCCTGCCTATGCAACAACCTTGATCACCTTCTTCCGTCATCTGGCGCCCCCATCAGGACCTCCTTGATAAGAAGTTGCTTACCAGTCTACGTCTCGGGCCTACCCGGGTTCAAACATAACAGAGAGCTACTGTATATTGGTTATTGGATATCAAGGTGACACACAACAGAGATGAAAAGTGTTATGCTTTCAAGGACGAAAGCTGCAACACTGGCTGGACTACCTGTGACCACACACCAAAGCCACGTGAGGAAAGATTTGAGACAAGATGGAAAGTAGCCAAGTTCTCACTAGTAACTGTTAGAGCTCCAATTGGACCACAAGTCAAGAGACATGCTCAAGACCGCTAGTAATCCCTGAAAGCCAGAAACAAAGTGGATTAGACTGAGGATTCCAGTTGCATAGTATCTACTTTACATATGTTACAAAGGTGCACACGGACCATGCTTGGCATGGGAAATATTAGTGATACAATGACTAACATGAGAGAAAGATGAATAAGAAAGAAGCAATGTGTGAGAGAAGAGCAGAAATTAATAACATGCATTGATGATGTCATAGGCCTAGACCTAGTCACATGCACTCATCAAGTGAAAGTGAAGGTAAAGTGTTAAATTATTGCTAAGTAAAAAAATGAAAAATAAGGTGTATATTATTACAAAAAGACTCTCTCACTCTCACAAAAATCATATATCAACTCCATCATTCAATGCTTCAACTTTCATGAGCTGAAGCCCATTTCATCACCTATGGAACCACAGCTAAAACTCCACAGCAGCCAATCACCCTTGACCAGTGCTGAATATGTGCAAATGTGACACATCCTATATTGCAAAGCAGTCAGCTCATTGATGTATGCTGCACTCAGAACTTGCCCAGACATATCATATGCAATCACAACCATCTCATGCTTCTCAAGCAACCCAGGAATGCCACATTGGAAGGCAGTACAACATATCCACAGGTACCTAATTGGCACTCAGGACCTATACCTTACATACAAAGGGACAGGAAAGGAGCTGATCAGCTATACTGATGCTGATGGGAGCATGGCAGAAGACCAAAAAGCCATCTCAGGATATGCTTTCCTCATTGACAGCAGTGCCATTTCCTGCAGCTTGAAGACACAGGAAAATGTTTTGCTCTCAACCACCAAAAGTGAATACATTGCTGCCATGCATGCTGCAAAGGAAGCACTATGGCTTTGCTCCCTCCTCACCAAAATATTCCTTCCACTCGAACACCTCCTCACTCTATTCTCAGACAACCAGTTAGCAATCACACTCACAAAAGACCATCAGTACCATGCTCACACCAAGCACATCAACCTGCATTCCCATTTTATTCAATGGGTGATCAATGATGAAAAGCTCCATCAGCAAAACAGCACTTTTTCCACACTTTTCCATGAAATCTTTTTGCACACCATATCACAATATTCACATCTGTGCTTTCAAAAATTTGCTCAAAAGCTTGAATTTATATAAAGATTATCTCAAAAAAACTTCAAGGTAAATTAATATAGAATATATTGAGTTACATTTCCCCTATTTCTCTCTACAGATCTGCATTACTAGGTACCTTTCTGTGGCAACTATGTAGGTCTGTGAATGTCTGTCAATACAAGGCTTGGTTTGCTGATGTCCATCTTATTTTCTGTCCTACTGCAGATATGGTCACCAATGTACTCACCAAGGTCCTGCCCTTGCCAAAAGTCAAGCATTTCACTATCAAACTTGGACTATGCTTGGCTTGAGGGGGAGTGTTGGAATAAGGCAAGTGTGCACACAGCTGCAAGAATGGAACACACTATGGCAATGCACATTCACATGGTATACATTCTGGTATATACATTTTGCATTCATCAGATCTCAGCCTCCATAATATACCATATGATACTGATTTATTTTACATTTTACATAGCCTTCTTTCTTCATATAAGTAGCTTAATATTTCATACCACTACCTCAGTCTGTTTGCCTGCAGCACAACACATACTGAGTCTGTCATAGTCCCATGCACTCATATAGTAATATTGGAATTCTATCAGTTTATATGATATTTACACTGATTTCCATTATCTGGTTGAATAAACTCCTCTTAGAGCCTTAACTCGCAATCATGTATCTCACCAAGCCCAATATCTACAATAAACCTACTAAACCAATTCTTTAGGATCCAAAAGGAGTAGATGCTGTTGAGTCAACTTCCATCTTGATATCTGCTGCCTGAGTCGAAGGGTTGGCACTACTTGTAACCTTGTGAGCAAAATGTGCAAGTTCCAGCCTAATAGATGAACATTAAAAGCATGCCAGCTGCACAAGTTCATTGTTTATAACCACCATTTATGATCCCTTAGCTTCTCCAGCATCAATATGAGCTGATCCTGCCCCTGAAAGTACAATTCACCACCAGGGAGGGTAGTGGCATAATCTTTGGCTTGTGCCAAAGTACTCTTCAAGTCATTTGTCTGCTAACTATTTCAATAATGACAAGCCGGTCAGGTTAACTCACATACTGCCTGCAAAAGTGCCTGCTTTGCCTGTGGTGTGACAACTCCTTCAGCACTTTGGGTGTATTCCAACACAGTTATCAGATTCGGGATGATGCTGGAAAAGTGTCGTGCTGGGATGGCGGGATCTTTGACGGTCTCCATGGCTCGAAGATGTAGTTGTGAAACGGAGCTGCGCCGCGGCTAAACCACACGTTGTGGCTGTGTTTGTCCTTATCCTTGTTTTCTTCGTCCTTCAGTCCTGCTCCTCACGTTTTTCCGAGATGTCGAGTCAATCAAACCTGGACGTAAGCAATTCCATTTCTCTATTGTCAACTACCTCACCGATCTGTCAGAAAGCTATTGAAATTGTCCAGCGCGCCATTGACGAAGATGTCAAGCAGAACTACGCTGAGTCGTACAAGCAATACATGAACTCCCTCGATTATTTCATGCTTGCCCAGAAATGTTCGTTCACACGTCAAATGTGCACCCCGCCACTTATGTTGCCACAGACGAAAAGAATGAGAAGTCCAAGGTTTTGATCCGGGCGAAGATCGAAGAGTACCTGACCCGCGCCGAAACGCTAAAGAAGCATATTCAAGCACAGGAGGAGAAGAGATCGCGCAAGGCCGTTAGTGCCAATGGTTCCGCAGGTACCGTCGGTGGCAAAGGTAAGGAAGGTGGAGAGGATGATCAAGACCCCGAATTAAAGAAACTCCGTGCCGGTCTCTCGAGCGCGATCCTCTCTGAGAAGCCCAATGTGAAATGGGACGACGTCGCCGGCCTTGAGGGTGCCAAGGCTTCCTTGAAGGAAGCCGTTATCCTTCCCATCAAATTTCCCCACCTTTTCACTGGAAAGCGAACGCCCTGGCGCGGTATCTTGTTGTATGGTCCACCAGGAACGGG
Source organism: Neoboletus brunneissimus (assembly GCA_003316195.1). Classification (NCBI taxonomy): domain Eukaryota; kingdom Fungi; phylum Basidiomycota; class Agaricomycetes; order Boletales; family Boletaceae; genus Neoboletus; species Neoboletus brunneissimus. The sequence continues at coordinate 9,214 of QFEL01007270.1, forward strand.
GAAGTCGTATCTCGCGAAAGCCGTCGCGACGGAGGCCAAGAGCACGTTCTTCAGCGTGAGTTCGAGTGATCTCGTCAGTAAATGGCAAGGAGATTCTGAAAGGCGAGTCGATTGGAACATCCCCCTTTTCCTCTCCGATAATCATATCCGCCTAGACTCGTCAAGAACTTATTTGAGATGGCTCGCGAAAACAAACCCGCCATCATCTTTATCGATGAAGTAGATTCCCTCGCAGGCACACGCAATGAGTCCGAGTCGGAGGGGTCGAGACGTATAAAGACAGAGTTCCTTGTTCAAATGAACGGCGTAGGCCACGATGACACTGGAGTCCTAGTCCTAGGAGCGACTAATATCCCGTGGCAACTCGACCCCGCCATCAAGCGTCGTTTTGAAAAGCGGGTATACATTCCGCTCCCGGGTCTGGAAGCTCGCAAACGAATGTTTGAAATCCACATCGGCTCTACTCCATGCCAACTAGAAGCAAGAGACTATCGCACCCTAGCAGAGCGCACGGAAGGGTAAGCTCCTTCAACCTTGGCGCACTTTGCATCTTTGCACGAATGACTCAAGCCGGATGCCAGATACTCTGGTTCCGATATCTCGATAGTAGTCCGTGATGCGCTCATGCAGCCTGTTCGCAAGGTCATCTCTGCTACCCACTTCAAACCTGCCCCTCCGTCGTCTGCATCGGGCAAAGTGAAATGGACGCCCTGCTCGCCTGGCGATCCAGATGCAGTGGAGAAATCATGGTCCGAGATAGAATCGGACGAACTAGTTGAACCGCCGCTCAAGCTGCATGACTTCATTAAGAGTCTTGAAAGCACTCGACCTACTGTAACAGAGGCAGACATCAAGCGGCACGAGGACTGGACGAAAGAGAGTGGTGAGTTCCATGCGCTTGTGCCCTTGAGTAGCCCTTCTCAGGAGTTCATTCGCCTCTCAACGTAGGGAACGATGGTGCATGACCTGAATCGCCATTTCTGTGGGTCACTACATAACTTCTTACTGTATACCTCCACATTTGTTATGTGATATCTTGGGCGTACCAGTTGTGCGTCACTTATGGTTAACTTTCACGGTTTCATTACTAGCACGAGGAATGGTAATATCGGCCAAGCACTACAATGGATACGATACACATGCGTTGGGAAGGCAAAAGAGTCGAAAAGAATGCTCGTAAAGTGCGATGCCGTGGGATAATATATCTAGAGTATGCAAGTCGCAAACGTAAAAAAAAAACTTGTTACCCTATGCCCGATTACATGAACAGGGAGGTCCACACTTTACCATGCATTCAACTGAGCCTGCGCCTGCTGCGCCGCATGTGCATGTACATGTGTTGGCTTATCAACTGCATGACATACTTGGATTTCTCGTATCCATGGATGGACTATAATCTCCTCGATGGCAACCCGACGTGATGGGTCTGGTTCGAGCATCTTGCGAATCAAGCTCCTGCAGGCACGAGGGCTCAGGTTGTTGATAGTCTGTGGATAAACAGGGTCCTTCTCCTTCTCCTTGATAGGAGTGGTGGCACACGCTCCGACGTAAGCGGCGTAGAGCGCATCCGACATCTGGGCGACACGCCAGGGCATTTCTTGGAAATGCAGGCAGTAATAGACGATGGCGCACGCCCATATGTCGACCAGACGGGCGTCATAGGCTATAAATTAACGGAAGGGACCCGCAATCAGGCTATCTCTCGAAAGAGAATAGCTAGCTGCTTACGTTTGCCTAAGAACTGCTCAGGGGCGATGTACGGCTCACTACCGCAAAGGCCAGTGGACATATGGACCGTCGCCTCCCAAGGTAGACGGTATACAGTTGATGCACCATAGTCTCCAATCTGGGTACGTGTGAAAAATATGGCTGCACCTATGTTACTACCACGAACCTTGAGGTGGCCTTTAGTATCGAAAAACAGATTTTCTGGTTTGATGTCGCGGTGGGCGACACCTTGACTGTGTAGATATGACACGCCAGTGAGGATTTGCTTGAAGCAACATTCCACTTCGCTGGGTGACATGCCTCCCTTCTTGATGGCAGCGTAGAGATCCCCACCCGGACAGAACTCCATCACCTCGCACCAATGTTGGCTCTCGTCCTGAACGAGATCCACGGTCTCGACGATATTGACGTGGTGCAAGGTGGAGGAAATGCAAAACTCCGCGGTGAGTTTCTTCACGTATTCTTTTTCTGATTCATTCTTCCGCCTCTTACGGAATTCCTTGAGAAACAGCGTGAGCAGGCGGTAGACGGAGCGGTGGATGGGGGGCTGTAAATGTTATTTATTTCGTACCTTGACAGCGTACAGCTTTTCCTCGGTTCGATCCCACTTGTGAGCAAGTCGAACGACAGAGGTAGCGCCTTTGCCGATGGCGACCTTTTGGCAAACGCCATACTTGTGTGCCAGACTGGCTGTACTATCTCCAGTGACGGATCTCCGCTCACCATCCGAATCGGACTTTTTACTGCTGCCAGTTGACATGGCGGAAGACTTGCGAGACAACTTTGGCGCGGACGAGATGAGGTCTTTGAGGGTAAATTTTTGACCACCGTCGGAGTGAGCGTTGGAGGGTGCTCTTGGACGTGAATTTGGCTTGGGAGAAGGCGGGGACCTGGCGTTCAACGGGGCTGAGTGTGGTTCGGGCGTGGACACTTTGCTGCCAGAGATACCAGCGGAGATGCTCGGGTCGCGGCTCGGCGCCTGACTTGGGGGGCGGGTAGAAGGGCGGCTCTGGCAGCTGTCGCATTCTGACGGAGATGGGGGTTTATCTATTAAATCTGGAGCAGTCATGGCAGGAGCGTAGAGAAGGGGGGGAGGGGGGGGGACGAGGGTG
>QFEL01007270.1:12078-29209 GCA_003316195.1 Neoboletus brunneissimus
GGGGGGGACGAGGGTGGCAGTGAGGTAACGAATTAAAACACCTCGAAAGGAGAGAGAATGAAGATAAAGTATGCTCAGTTCGTCAATGACATTCTGAAAAGCTGTGAAAGGGGGGAACGAGACGGCTGCGATGTGACGACGATGTTGGATGTTGCGGGAGCGAGGCGAAGAGAACAGTCAAATAACCTCCGGAGCGCTGCCCGGAATGACTAAGCGGTACGTTCTGAGCTTGACCAAAACGGCAAGCACGTATGACTATACATATATACCGTCAGGGTGCAGATCAGAATCTACGCGTGTGCATCGCGGCAAGATCTCTACACGTTGACCATACCCGCACACGAGGCCCCGCCACTGATGTCATCGTGGGTCTCATCAGCAATCGTGCGGGGGATATCGTTGTGCTGCAGATCGCGACATAGAATACTGTACGTCTGTAAAATGAAATTAGCGTATATCGCCACCGTGGAGCCAGTCGCAAGGTGCAAAAATACATCGACGAATCGCAAATTAGCCTGCTCACCAGCCCAGGAACGCAGCAAGATCCGTCATGCCAGGGGTAGCGAGCCGGTCAGCGAGCCGAGATGTTTTTTCCCAGGGATCGGCGGCGTGACCTTGCCTCTTTGCACATTTCGTTCCATGTCCTGCCCTGCGTTTGAATCTGTAGTATAGTCTGGGAACATTCCAGTCGTACTTTGTCGTCCCAGCACACTCGCGGTACCAAAATGTATCATTCGACCGACGCTACCGACAAAAACACGTCCAGCTGCGTCCCCCCACACAAGGTCATCACGTGATTCCTCCCGACTGTACAGTTGTACCCACTTAAGGTTTGTGGCTTGATTACGTAACAATCCACCATCCTCATGCCCATGGCGACTCTTGCACCCTCCCCACCGACACCCTCAAGATCAAGGTAGGCCCAGTTGTGCTTTCTTTTAGTTCCACTCACCAACCACCTTCTCTTCCCCAGACACCGCCATGGTCAACTTACGCTCTCAAAAACGGCTCGCCGCAGCCGTCGCTGGTGTCGGCAAACGCAAAGTCTGGCTCGATCCTGCCGAGCAGGCAGAGATCGCCAACGCCAACTCTCGTTCGCATGTAAAAAAACTCATCAAAGAGGGTCGCGTCATCATCAAGCCCACCGTCATTCACTCTCGTGCCCGCACACGCGAGCTCCTTGCCGCAAAGCGCAAAGGTCGTCACACCGGCCCCGGTAAACGAAAGGGTACTGCCGAGGCTCGTCTGCCTACCAAAGTGCAATGGATGCGGAGACAGCGAGTTTTGAGGCGGTTATTGAGAAAATACAGAGACGCCGGCAAGATCGATAAACACCTGTAGGTCTCTTCCGTATATCTCACCCGCAGGAATCTCCGATCTCAAGACCTGGTTTTTCCCCCAGCTACCACTTGCTTTACCAGAAATCAAAGGGTAACGTTTTCAAGAACAAGCGTGTACTCATGGAGCACATCCACAAAGCCAAAGCCGAGAAGAACCGCACAAAAGTCCTCACCGACCAGATGGAGGCTCGTCGTGTCAAGAACAAGGTCTGTTATCATCGCCACTTTTCATCATTGATGCTGACCGATGTCCCACACAGGCCGCCCGAGAACGTCGCGCAGATCGTTTGGCGCAAAAGCGTCAGGAAATTCTTGCTGTGGAGCAAGAGACAGCCCAGGAGTGAACGATGTACTCCAGGCTCCCGTTGTATCTTTTATGCCATGCTTGTCATGCACATCACGCTTGACGGTTTATATACAACATGCGTTCTCCGCTTCTGAACAGCTTTCCTCCCGAAAAGCACTCGCAGACAAAGCACTGACATGACGAGTTTACAACAAGACATGTGCCAAGCTCATGCACATCTCCTTGACCCGTCGCTCCTTCGCTACCACCTCGACCATCTCCCGCGTGATACCAATCTGTCGCTTTGTGCTGTCATTGTCAGCCTGCACGTGTGCGAGAAGCCCACATTCATTCAGAGCAAACCCGGCATCCTCGACTCGAAGGTTGGTCGCACGTGCAATTTCAGCAAGCGAGCATTGAACTACTATATGGGACGTTGCGCTGCCATCAGGATTTGATATCGTCTCGATCCGTCGGAGTGAGTTGAGTGCTTCTGTCGACGACGCTGAGGATCACCACCACACGAACAAATGGATACAGACCATCAAAGTGATGCGGGGCTGACACCGTCGATGCCACATCACTGACCTCACCATCCCATCCTTTTGGCCGCTTCCTACGAATCGTGCCGCCTTCACTTGATTGGGATTGTGAAATATCTGGCATCCATTGATCCGTAGTCACTTGCACATATTCAGGTGGCAATACCGTCAACAACCGCCTAGCGCCAGGGTAAGAGGTGAGGCACCGGTCAACGGCTGAGGAAACACACCGGAAGAAACGTATGAGAGTTGCAACCCAATATGTGAGATAACTGCGTAGCCCTAGGTCTGACAGCGGTCGTTCTGGGGTCCCGACTCTTCCGGTTCTACGCGATAACTCATAACCTGATGCAGTGTAAAAATTAGATCAGAAGGGTGAACCAAGGGTGACGTACTAAATTCTATCATGAGCATTCCATACCCTTTGCGCTGGTATGGAGGCAAGACAATTATGCAGGCGAGATTGTAGTCATCGTAAGAGAATTTTTCCTGCAATCGTGTGTCAACTGAAATAAGTGTGAAAATGTTCGTTGGGAAGCAACCTTGGAGAAAAATCCTAATACATGGTCCCGTTGCGAATCCGCATCCGTCAGTATGTAAAAGAAAACTGTGGAAATTTGAGGCTTGGAGTGCGGTAGGCGGAACTCCGTCCTTACAGTTGTCACAGTCAAAGAATAAGGTCTTGACATCGATGAAGAGCTTCCCGAAAAGCGACAAATTTTGACAATAGAGCTACGTGGAACCATAAGGGTGACAGAAGTGAGCATTGATCATTCAATCGACTCACTTTTTCCTTGGCTCCGTCCACCTCCCAGATAGTGTGTGCCCCTCGCTGGTAGACTTTCCTACCGGGCGGATGTCTTCTGTCACACTTTTTCTTAAAAGAATCAACTTTGCTGTTGCTGCCAGAAATTAGAAGCGGAGTGCGCTCACCGCGTGTAACTCCCATATTGATCCTTCTGCCATGTACTTGAAACATCGTTCGCAGACCCACAAAACGGACTTTTCGCCAGCGAGGTAAGAGCGCGTAAGGCCACCAGCGAGCAAGTCAGAAGTCCGACCGTGCGAGCGCCGATTGACACTTGGTGTCTTAAGGATCGGAGTAGAGGGTCTACCTTGGGGAGTGCTGCTCTCCTCGGGTTCCGACTCCATTAATGGATAAGGAGAGAAGTACCTACGGGAAGCAGGTGTCTAGCAACCTCGTTTCTGAGAGATGGACACATACCAAGTTTTAATCTGCCACTGTCCAAAGTTGACTTTTTCAAAGTTTCTCTGCGCAGTGATCTGTTTATAGTGTTGAACTTCAAAGTCTTCCTCTGTCATAGTGTCCTGAGGTGCTAGGGCTACTTGTGCGTCCGGGAGAAGTGGCGTCTCTAACGAGCTTGCTCGTGTAGAATTGGTTGGCGAACCAGGGCGACTGGTGGATTCCTCCCTCTTTCGCTTTCCATTGTTCGTTCCCGATGGCAAAGCGTCTAAGTCGGCTTCAACGCGACGCAACTGGGACCCTGGTATCCACTCATCCAATCGCTTATCAGAGCCTTCGTAGTGGACATAGGCATGACCGTCGGAACCACGATGCTGGAGGACTTGGACGAACTCTGTCGCGAACACAATGGAAGAATGTTTGAATTCAGGACATCTATCCGGGGTTGAACGTTGAACGACGAAGACGCACGGTCAATGCCATTCTTTCTCACCAAGAACGCCTCCCCCGAGTGTGCTGTTTCAGCCATGGGGAGCTGGTTTTGAAAGCTAAGAATTTTACAACATAGCTAGTCGGACCTGCAAGTTGCCAGCTGCATAGTCTCCGAGTTTCTCATTTGCACATCAGATTCAATTCGAACGCTGCCACAACCTCGAGGACCGGCTGTATGGTGCTTTGTGGAACTTGTCTCTACACTAACTCGACGTGTCGATTTGCATCATTTGATCTGTCGTTGTTGGGCGTGCGCTCAAGGACTTCATGTCGCAGACACTCCCCCCATTCCTATTAGCCTAAACGCTTGAGCCTCCGAGGGATTGCGGTGAGAAATTCGTTAATCCCTTGGCAATATTTGTTGGCATGGCTGCGGAGGGTGCCTTTGCGCCTTCCACGAAGAGATATAAGCACACGGCATCCCCATGCGGAAGGATGTCGAAGTTCCCCCCCACAGCAAGTCTGTCACGTCTATAAAGTGATATCGACGGTGCATTTCCGTACCACCATTGTACTATGCGCCAACATCGTGCTCGGGTTATGGGTCAGATTGCATTTGCAATCGTGGTGTGGTCATCGTGCCTTCCAGTGGTGTCTGCTTGCAATCTGTAGGCTTCTCTCGAGTCGTACGCGTATCCACACATTGACGGTCGTGGTAGCATGACCTTTTCAACTAGTTGTAGTTCGTCGGAACAAGCCACGATTGGTATCATTGCCGCCATTGGTTAGTCTTTTCCAACACGATGCTATGAATCATCTCAAATCGCCCCAACGGCGCTAGTTATCTTTCTCGCCATATGCGGCGCATGTCTTCGGCGGCGGCTGCGTCGAAGGCAGGTGGTGCCCTTGTCTCATGTCCCCCGTGATGGGACGGGAGCCGGACGGCGCTTATCGAATCCATCAAAGCGATATAGTGCACCAGCCCCCGGTGGCTATCATATATACCATCAAGCTACTTCGCCTGCTCCACCGCGTGTATACATACCCCAATACCCTCCTCGCGGATATGACACATATTACAGTCCTCCACAACCACAGTCAACTGCGTACACCATACCAGAGCCAACTGCACCAGTATCACCGGTGTCGATGCGCGCTCCCTTGAATACCATACCAAGGCCGATCTCGACGCTTGATACAACTTCGCACTCATTTCGATCCTCCGTACGCAGAGAGGAGTCCACCGGAATTGTGCCTCCGTCTCCTTCTCAGCCACCCGCGTCACCCCGCAACACACAGATGAATGTAGCAGCGCCATCCCTTTCTTCACTGCCTTCTTCCCCTCCACCTCGAAGCCCCTCAGTCGCGACTGCTCCAGCATCCGCTTCCCCTCCGCGTCCGTCCAGCGTCACCGTGCCATCCAATGCACCACGTCCATCCGCGTTGGCTCCCATCCACACGGGAGCCTCCAACAACATCGAGGAGCCACCCCCGGCGTACACACCCATCTGATTATTTTATTTTATTTTTTGTGATTCCTCCTTATATGTTCGCCACGCTACGTTGGAATTGTCGTGATGCTACTTACGTGTTTTACTCGCTGAAAGGACATTCAGCTTGGAACGGATATGTATGGTTCACAGAAGAATAACATTTGTCCCACTCACTGTGGTCACCCCCGTTTTTCGACAACATGACTCGTCGTTTCAGGTCCAGGCACGCAAACCCCGTGGTTGTCCAGGGACAGGACAAATGTAAACACAGGAAGAACGTTCTTGAAGATACACAGCCCTTGCTAGAGCGATATGCACTTTTAGGATTCAGACCAGAATAGATATACGGGCATTGGCTGCAAAGCGGAACACAGAACTATTCTCTGTAGATGGAACTTCCTCGAGGCAGCGGAGACTAGTCCAGTGGCTACGCCACAAACGTCCTGGCATAAATGGCGCTTATCACGTTGCCCCGATACAGTTCACGCATTGCTGACGGTTGTCTTTCACGCAACTTCGGTTTGACTTTGGTGGGCTTCCTGTCGTTTCAAAGGTGATCGATCATGTCATCAACCCACCTTCAGTGAGTAGCTTCCTTGTGTTAAGAAGTCAGTTTGGAGCGAAGCTCACTCCCACCCACAACACCCACGGGGAAGACGATGGGCATGTACGCCTTTATCTATCGATCACCAGGAACATGCGAACGCTGTGAGACAATCACGTCCATATTTCAGAAGTTAGTATTAATATCCACGGCTTAGATAAAGCCGTCAGTGACTGGTCGGAATCCGAGCTTCCATAGAGAATCTAGCTTCACGGCTTCTACAAGATGTGAATTTTAATGAAATGCAAGAACCGACAAGAATTACTTGGTGTATCTATCTAATGCAGATGATATTCAATGTGTTCTGACCAAAGTGATGAAAACCGGGATAAGCACCTATAACAACACGTTTTTTGGAGATATCCAATTTAGGACCAACGTCGTAGGACTGTAAGCCTCAGGCCAGAATTCGATTCCAAGTAAGCCTCTCTTTGCCCAAGCATCCACGATAAGATGTCCCGACAGGAGAAACCAAGAAAACACCCATAACCGACCAATGACCCCACCAACACGTTTTCCAGTAGCCTGTTTCCAAGCACATTCCATTGCAACCCCAATACCATGTATGAGGAAGAACCCCACAACTGGAATTGTGTCTCCGCCCCTACCCATTCCCCGCAGCCCGACGTCATGCAAAACACCCGAAATAAGGAAAGCACCCATGACGATCCCAATTTGTCCAAGGTGTCTTTCGAAGAGCTTACTCCCTACCACCACAAAGGATTCGCGAAGGAGTTGGTGCCACCTTCGTCCCCAGAAGCTACTGAGCGAGGTTGATAACCAAGGGGAGTCGAAAAGAGGGGGCCACTGTGACGGGTATTGCTGGAAGAGTATCGTGAACAACGCTGCGTGTAGCTGGTAGACTGCTTGGATGATGACGTATGCAGCGAATGCGGAAAGAACCGTGACGATAGAAGATTTCATGTACCGTTCCAGTGGAGGTAGCGATGAATCGAAGATAGTACTGCCTCTTGGTGTTCCAAAAGTGTTGGGTCCAAACGAGTGGATGCTTCTACATGTGGCCTCCAATGGGAACACCAGTAAGATGGATTGACAAAGAGAAAGCAAGGAAAATATGAATCGGGATTCCACTCGAAAATGCTGTATTGGAATGGGTATCTTCTGAGGGCCGTTCCATCCAATTAGCCTGAAATTTACAGCGAGATCACAGGCATTCCACATAGTGGAGGAGATGGAGACGCCGTCCTCGGTGGGGATATTTCCGTTATGATTATGGATTGTAGCATTTCCCCGTCTTGCAGATCGGTAATCTAGTGTAGGGCCATTGTACAAACACCCATGCCGTGCTTCGCATTGCAATGTTGAACATGCCAAACTGGAATGCAGGGTTTGAGCTTGTACAGTCCCGGAGAATCTTTCACACTCACCGCTAGTCCCTGATTGAGATGATCGTAACCTGGATAATTCCACGAGAAGTCCAGAGACATGTTGGCTCGCAAGGCCACCCAAAACACTACGGGAAGGAGTGCGGCTCGGTAAAAACTCGTGTGCGGCAATTGGACCAGTACGGCCATCACGTAGTAGCAGAGGACGGCCGGTATGAAAATAGTGGCAAAGGTATATGGCGTCACAACAGCTCGCTCAAACGCAAACGCATACTGAATGATGTCTGGTGGCCTGCGGAAAAAATATGTCAGACGTTTGAAAAGAAGTGTGAAGAAGAGAAGAATAACCAAGGCATGGACGGATGAAAACAAGACGAGGACCGCAGTGATCTACGAAGCAGCGCAAGAAAAAAGCTGACACCAAGTACTTGGGGTTTGCGATCCGAATCGGGGTAATGCTCCTGCCATTTTACATGTACGTACGTGACGACCCGAGAAGAAACGGAATCCAGAATTGAGAAATATTGCCAGGTGTTCGACTACACTTGGCATGTTTCTCAACGGTTGTACGGACAAGGTTCAAGTTTGATTACATAACAACTACTGAAATGACTTCAAGGCTTCGAGCGCTACTCAATTATCGTTGACTCACCAGTCTCGATCATCGTCAACGATGAATGCGTGGATCGCGACTCTCGCAGCCATTGGTCGAGGCAAAAGCAAGATTGCCGTCCTTCGTGTCCTATTCCCGGTTGTCCTCCAATCACTTGCGATCTACTCCGTCTATAGAGCTCTAAAATGGGGTAGAACTAAACGACGTGGAACAAACAGTCCTGACACCGAACCAGCACAACGAAAGGACCCGAACAGAGATCGGGAACCAGGAGGTGTGTTGGTCGTTGAATGTGTGTTTTCTGAGGGTTGCTAACAATGCGTCGCCTACGGGGGTTCCTATCTATCGCAAATGTTAAAGTCTGGATCCCTGTGGTTTTTGAGTACCCAGAGGTAACACCTTGTCCTCACCCGATAAAGGACGTGAGGCCCGTGCCATATCGTCCCTTTAGATGGGGCGAGTATCAGTAAGTCGACTCCCGGTATGGTTATCTGGTATGTTGTCATATCCATGATAATGACCCATACGACGAAACCATGGGCCACTTTGCATTGAAATTCCACGTCGCTCACACTCGATTCGTTTGTCTAGCGTAACGATGGGCATCCGTACCATGCCTTGGACTGAATGGATGGAACTTGACGAGTCTTTCTCGTTCCATCGACGAATTCGCACCTTCCGAGTAAACCAGTGCGGGAAAACGGTCCTACGCGTCCTTCCTGCTCGCGAGGATGAATCCGTAAAGGTTGCAGGTGGAGCAGAAGCAGGTTCGTGGTTTTGGAAAGACCTGCATGCAGCAGTGGTTGCTAAGCCTGTATTGCAGTGAAAGAGTTGCTGTACGAGCTCGCGGAATTTCTGCCTCAGCGGTATCCATCCTCATTTCGTATCTCACGCCTCCCAGCACCGGCTTCTATACCAACTATCGGAGGGATACCCCTGTCATGGCACGGCCAAATGCCGGTGAAGACAATTGAGGTCACCGAAACCGGAGAAAAGTACGATCTTGGGGTCCTCGAATCGATGGACGATGTACAAATGGGAGAGGAGGCATTTAGAATAGTAAATGGCCTGTAAGTGGAGGAACGTGGATGCTGTTGTTGATCGTTCACACCGCTGACTATTTCAGCAAGGATACAAGATGATATCGCTATGATGATAGAAGGTAATACGGCCAATGGATCATGACAATCCGCACTGCTCATCGTATTGGTTAAGGAACGGACGGGAAATATTACTTCCAGGCAGGGCTCATATGCGTCCCAGGTCTGTACTTCACTTTCGCGCTGTCTGGCTTCTCCTGAATGATGGCTTTTCTTCGCCTCTATTAGGATTTTGGCGTATGCGCGACAAAATTGCAATGCCGCTAGACGAAATACACCTCTCTGGTGAGGTGCCTCAGTGTAAGAGCACTCTTTTCCCGAAAACATTGAAAAACGTTTCAACAGACTACTCATAGTCAAGGAGAAGCTCCAGCTCAGCATGGATCGCTTCTTCCAACGCTTGCCTCTCTACAAACCGGTGATTAGGAACAATTATTCCGTACAGGTCGTCCCACAGAGAGTTCCGGAGACAGGGTTGGGTACAGACGAAACATTATCTAATATCGATCCCGAAGAGCTCAGTTGGGCCGAATCTCTCAACGGGCCAGAAGACGATTTTACTCACGGGCGAGGCCACGGCACAAGGGATGTTCCGTTTCTTTCCCCTTCGACTCTCCGCCTCAGGAGCGAAAGACAGACCCTGCGTCGACTTCCCCGAACAGGCGCAATCGTGTTTGGAATACGGACGTATCAGTTTAAAGTGGAGGAGCTCGCACGGGAACGGGGTGTTGCGGCACGCCTGGCGAGCGCAGTAAGGAGTTGGCCCGAGGACGTTGCGTTTTACAAGGGACGTAGGCGGTACCGGGACGTCCTTCTCGAATTTTTGGATGAATGCGCGGAGAAGGATGGCATCACTGGGCCAATAGAGGGAATGCTTCCGTTCCCGTACTAGGCGTAGCGCCAGAGTGCTTTGGGAGTCTCACATACAAGACTGGGAATACAATCATTGGAGTTGTTCATTGATCGGTCCCTGTCAAAAGATCCGCGCATGCTGTGTGGCAAGCTGCCATGTACTTTTGTAATATCCTTTCAATAATGGCTGCGTGACCCACATGGGTCCCGGTCAAAGCGTATCCCCCCGGGTGCAAGCACCCACTGTCGTCCTGAGACTCGTGGTCCATTGCACGCTTCCAAATGTATGACGACTATTGTTTTTCCAGGACTACCCGGGGCGACCAGATTGTATTGTTTCAAACCGGCCAAAGCGCGTTTTGATAGACTTCCAGACGCAGAACAAAGGGAACCACAAGCTGTGGGGAACCTGTGTCTTGTCCACCCAGTTCCACCTGATACGATCTATAAAAGACGTCGTTTGTATCGATACCCAGCATTCCAAACCCGCTCAAACCATGTCTCCCGAAACAACGTACGGTCAACAACGTCCAATTGCAAATGGACCATATTATAGCAGTATGACGAGGCGTCCCACGCCGGCTAAATTGGAGTTGCACTCAGTCGACCTCACCACATGGGACGATGGTGAATGGGCAGACCCGATCTTCTCGGAGACGCACCCAGACGAGCTCGACGAGCCGTGGCCGTATCGTTTCAAGGTAAGCGCCAGAGTCTAGAACCCTACTGCGCTCGAATTCACCGTGAGTTTGTCTTCAGAGCGGGGAAGGTGTATGGGTCTGTGCCAGTGATGGCGAATGGTATCGCGGCAAAGTCGTTGGCCAGGCAAAGGAAGGAATGACGAGATCTGTAAGAAAATTCACGCACGATCTACGTCCTTGAGTGATAACGTGAGTACAGGATAACGGTCTGTTTTGGTGTGTCGAGTTCCATGTGGCAAGAAGCAGAGTGCGAAAGTGGTTTGCACCACTGAATGGAGACATCAAGCCTGACGTTCAGCACACGCACCGGTTGTTATCGGATGCTGGCTGGCTAGAAACCGACGGCGACCAATGAGGTTGGCCTTGGAATGACTTGTTTCTTTCTTCTGGACCGAATAGTACTAGCTTGGTCCATCGTTCACGTCCTGCTAAACAGCTGCACGCTACAGTGATCGTAGTGTATCCATTTGGATAGTAATATTTAACGAATCATGTACGGCGAGGGAGAAGATGTGGCTGTACGCTGGTAAAGATCCGCTGTCAGCCTCGAGTGGCTCCTGTCCTCCGACCCCACGCTCGCAATCGTATGCGTCTTTCACCCGACCACCCTTTAAAATGACGAAAACATACTTGATGAATAGTTTGGTGGAAAAGGTGACGATCGTCCTTGTCGCGCATGCACGAGCAACTCTCACTTTGCCGCGGATGTCTAGATGCAGTCCACTGACCAGGACTTCAGGTTGGCGATCACGCCCTGGACGCGCCAGAGTGGTTCTGAAGCTTTCAAACTTGTTACCGCAGGTTCATGGGATTGAACGATCTAATGCTGGAGATCAGGCAGGATCCAAACAGTTTCTTCGGCGATGAGACCACCGAGAACAAAGTTCTCCGCCAAGTGCTTAAACTCGTCGAAGACACAATTTCAGAGGTCAAGAACCAGGCGGTAAAATGGTGTGTTTGATATCCGCCCTCAGCCTTGGCTTCATCACGTTAAGGACCACGTCGCACCGTACTCAAGTCTCGGACAACTCATCAAGATTATCAGAGAGAACCAAATGGAACTTGTCGTGGACAGTCTTATCAACTATTCGGTCGGAAAGGACGAGGAATTGCGAGATATATCCGGACTCGGTTAGCACTTACACATCATGCGCATTGCGAGGCGATGGTTTTTTGACGCCACTCCACAGCCCTGAAGACGATTACATCGGAACTACCCCCAGACGGCAAGATCGCTGGGAAGGCATGTGCAAAGCTTACGCCAAAGCTGCTTGGACAAGTTTCTAGTGTAAGATGAAGATGAATTCACCCGAAACATTTCTTCTTTGACAAACATTCGCTCTAGCCCGACACCCCGCCGGAGACACTACTAGAGACATTATCAACACTTTCGATCTTGATCACCCGCTTTCCAGCTCACTTTGCTGACCCTTCTCTCACTCCACAGCCACTATCCGCCATTCCTCCTCTACTGACACATTCGCGTCCTGCCGTCAGAAAACGCGCCATATCCACATTGTCTCAATTTGTCCCCGTCGCTCCACCAGAGTTGTTCTTGGCTTTACTTCAGAACAACATTTTACCTTTCCTCGTAGCAAACGCCAACATAGAGCAACAGAAGACCACAGTGAACCTCGTCGCTGCGATCTTCAGGCAGTCACCGCAACAGTTGACACCCTCGTTAGGAGACATCGTACCTGGCCTATTACAGGCAGTGAAACGTGACGACGATGAGCTGAGGGAGGGATGCTTGCAGGTGATGTATATGCGTCTAGAACCTTTCGGTTTTCGCTCACCTGTTATAGGCTCTGGAGACATTACTCCTGAGGTCGCCTGGAGAAGCCACGCCATTCGTAGATTCCATGGTACAGGTAGGGATCCAGTACATCAAGTATGACCCCGTAAGTTGGTTTACGTTCATATCATGGAACAGTTTTTGATGTTCACATAGAATTACGCTGACGGGGACGATGGCGAGGATGAAGAGATGGCAGACGCAGACGATGACGATGACGATGGAGAGCTTGATCAGTGCGTTAATGCATCATGGTGGATGTCTGGTGTACTAATTGTCTCCAGGTACTCTGACGACGAAGATACCTCATACAAGATCCGTCGTTCTGCAACAAAGTTACTGTCAGCTGTGATCGTCACTCGTCCGGAATTGCTGGTCTCGTTATACAAAAGTGTTTCTCCCATCCTGATCTCACGATTTGGCGACAGAGAAGAGACGGTCCGCCTCGAGGTATGGGCCGCCTATGTCACGCTGCTCAATCAAACGAGTATGTACGGTGGCCTGCCGCAAAGTCTAGAAGGAGACTCTGCTTTGCGCGGAAAGAGGAAGCGTGATAGCGAAGAGCGGATGGATGTCGAGGAGACCCCTTACACGCTTCTAAGATCCCAGGTTCCTGCGTTGTCAAAGGCGCTGCTCGGTCAGCTCAAACCGCCCAAGACCGCACCACCAACCGTACAGGCTGGGTTTCAGTTACTCTACGCTCTCCTTGGTGTGTTACCAGGGTCGCTGTCCACTCAGGTTGGGCCAATCGTGGCGACGTCAAAAAGCATCCTCTCTCAGTCACCAACGACAACAACATCGACACTGCATTTGACGTGTCTCTCCTTCCTTGCCCTTTTCCTCTCGACGCATGCACCCGCAGTATTCAACCCGTCATTACCCACGCTTACGTCCGTCCTTCTCAAGTCTCTCCGGGAACGCCACCCTCGAGTTGCGTCAGAGGCATTTCGTGTCTTCTCTGCGTTACTAAATTTCACGCGGCCGGTGAAGAACAATGACTGGTCAGAACGGGTCTATGATGAAGCCCTGCAACGACTCAGCACGCACGATACGGATGCAGAGGTGCGGGGTTGTGCAGAGGACTGCGTGGCCGACCTGTGGATATGTGCCACAGATATGATGAAGTCTAAAGGCGGGAGGGAGTGGCAGGCGATATGTCGCGCCACAGGCAATACCGCTGGTGCGGTAAAGGTTGTCACAAAGGTTGCTCGGGACGTGGATGCTGGTGACCAATGGGTTAACTCTTGCTTGGAATGGGTCATGGTCCTACTGAAGAAGAGTGGTCGGGGCGGAAAGCCAGAGGTTTTCACTGCACTGGACACCTTGCTAAAAAGGTAAATTTATCCACCAGTTTTCCGGACTGGCCAATAAAACACACCCAATAGATATCAATCTGAAATACCTGCCGACCTCCCCCCTTCTCTTATTCCTCAGATAAAGCTCTACGTCGGCACCTCAGACATCTCTCTACTCTCGCAAGCGCTTTCCATTCTCGCTCTTCTCCTCGAATTGTCACCTTCTATCACGTTCCCAGTAGTCGAGAAAGAATTGCTCGCTGATATTTATCAGATTTCACATTCGCCTCTGGTTTCCGGCGCAGCTCTGGACTCTTTGCTTGCATTCTTCTCGGCCCTGGTTCAAGCAGACAGGCAAATTGCGACACACGTGGTTCCCAGCCTCGTCATCGGCGTTGAAAAGTCTCCAAAGACAGAGGCAAATCCAATCAACGTTGCAAAGTGCATTGGGCAGGTCGTCAGGAGTTCCCAAGGCGTTGCTGCAGGTACGATTGCAGAGTATTCCAAGGCTGTCAGGGTATGGTTCTTTGTCTTGTCTCATCCAGTACCATCCGAATATTTGAATGAATAGAAATCATCGAAAGCCAAGTCATCCACCGTTGTCCTCAGCTTGTTGATCTTGGGAGAGCTCGGTCGTTTTATGCAAGTATTTGTGTTAATTGGAGGATGCGTCACCTTATACCGCTCAGTGATATGTCTATCCAGCACGACGTATTCGACAATGCTATCTACCATTTCTCTGCAGAGGAGGAAGAGATTAGGACTGCGGCTGCATTCGCAGCTGGTGAGTACAGATTGTAGCAGTTGGAGAGCCTTTCACTTACTTATGACGAAGGAAACATCGCGATCGGGAACTTACACTTGTTCCTTCCTGCCATCCTCAAAGTTGCGGACCAGGACCCATCCAAGCGGCTACTATCCCTTCACGCGCTCAAGGAGGTCGGTTACAGGGATTCTCTCCGAGTCAATGATTCACTGAAGATATCATTATTCACAGGTTGTCACTCATTGTTCTCACGGACAATTGGAGCCCGTTGCAGATGCTATTTGGACTCCTCTATTCCATAATTCCACTTCTGACTCGGAAGAATCGACACGGAATGTTGCTGCGGCATGCCTGGGCAAGCTCACAACCACACATCCATCACGCTACCTCCCCCAGCTCCACGCATGTATACGCGATGAGAATCCAGCTGTACGCGCTACGGTTGTGTCAGCAATCCGATACACGTTCGCTGAAAGTTCCCCTTCTTATGACGAACTTCTTGCACCACTGATCATGGACTTCTTGAGCTTGATGAAGGATACCGATTTAGTGCGTGATTTATCATCTTCACAGTGAATGGAATTAACAATGTCCACGCAGACGGTCCGTCGTCTCGCGCTATCAGCGCTAAACTCTGCCGCACGGACGAAGCCACATCTCGTTCGGGATCACCTCCCAACCCTTCTTCCTACCCTCTACGCTGAGACCAAGGTCAACCCCGAACTTATTCGAACTGTGCAAATGGGTCCATGGACGCATAAAGTCGATGATGGACTCGACGCACGCAAAACCGCCTGGGAGACTCTTTATACGCTGGTAAGCATAACGCTAACGCCCATGCTACACTCGTAGCTTATCCTCATCCCGAATAGCTGGACACATGTCTCCACAAACTCGACCTTCCGACGTACCTAACACACCTCCTTCCTGCACTCACAGATCCGTCGGATGAAATCAAAGTGCTGTCGCATCTTCTCGTCTCCCGTCTTTCTTCCCTCACGTTATGCATTCCGCTTCTTATCGCCCACTTGGATGAGCTCACGCCAGCACTGGAGACAACCATGCGGGGGGCACCTGTCACCAAGGACACCGTTAAGCAGGACTTGGAGCGCGCGGCGGAACTTAGGAGGAGCACTATGCGTGCGGTCGCCGCTCTGCTAAAAGTAGTCGCGATCGGCAGTGCAGCTGGTGCGTCGGCCACGGGCGGAACTCAAAAGTTTGAGGCGTTTGTGGACGATGTGAAAAGGAACGAGCAGTGGGGACTTGAGTTCAGGGAGTTGGTCGGACAGTGATGAACTTAACCGACGATTGCTTGTAAGAAGTGTGACTGACCCAGTAGGAAGTGTGTACAGTAACTGATGAAGTCTTGCGAAGATTTGTTGTCACCGCGCACTCGTCGACTCGGACAGTGACCGATGTGTGTGGACGACTCCAGCTCCTGGGCGTACTATGTCGCTAGATCGAACTGTACATGATTCTGTAACACAAGGCGTATGGCTTTCACGGCCGGACCCGAATACGGTACGACCGCCACTACTACTCGGAAGGACCTTGCTATAATTCGCTCACGGAGTCTGGCAACGGACCCGGACTGGAAATAGAATAGCGCGCCATTCAAACTTCACACTGGCGAGGACGACGATGTACGCGATACGACGAGCACCGCTTGTACGTTGCTGGTCTGGTCGTGCCGCACGGAGACTGTACTCCACACCTCGTTCTCCACCGCCGCGATCACGCGCCCGACATCCCTTCCGAACAACCCTTCTCGTCGCGTCCGCCATCTGTGGAGGCACAGTGCTCGGTCTATATTCCGACGCCAGGTCGTGTCCCCCACCACCCTTCAAGCTGGTCAAGGCCAGCTCTCAGCCCGAATACGATATATCGCCACCTCTTCTGGCGCTTTTCCGCACTTATTTTGTCTACGGGTTCACCTCGTGTGAGACTATCGTGGACCATGCACCCGAGATACTCGACGCACTGTTGAGGGCTCCCCTCGTGGGGACGGTCGTCGAGGGCGTCGTGAGACGGACGTTCTTTGATCATGTACGCATCCTATATCTGGTGATCGTTCCTACCACTGACTCTCCCGCTTTGCTCCAGTTCGTTGGCGGCGAAACAGCGCGTGCTGCCTTTCCCCTGCTCTCTGCGCTGCGGAGCCAAAACAAGGGTGCCTTGTTTGCATACAGCGTGGAGGTGGATGAACACCAGGCTGCCGGTGCCACACATCATGGTAGCGAGGATCCAAGTTCTGACGAGCCGAACGAACAACTCGTCCACAAACACATCGTTGCGGAGATGATCAGGAGCATCGACGTGGCTGCCGATTTCGAGGATGAATTCGGTACCCAAGAGGTCGCAGGTAGACGGACCTGGGTTGCCATAAAGCTTGTGGGTAATTCTGTCGTTTTCGCGACGTTTCACGTGTGTTGATGTATGCACATGGTGTAGACGGCTCTCCTCCCGAACGCGGATGCGCTACGCAACCTGTCTCTTCATTTAACGCGTAACCGACCCGCGTTGAATCCACCGGTCCCGTTCCCTGGTACCCCCGAATCTTCGGACCTCACGGTTCTTCGTACTCGGATTCCTGAGAGTTCACCCTTGACAGCGCAGGATGTGGAGGATCTCAAAGAGCTCTACCATGACCTGAACAGTATATGCGCACGCGCCAAAGAGCGAAGCATTAGAATTATCCTTGACGCTGAGCACAGGTACTCCGAATCCTGATTGGCGTGTTCGTATGCTTACTTGACGAATAG